>CAUYON010141744.1:0-34538 GCA_963573935.1 Arctocebus calabarensis
TCAGGGTGTCCAGAAGCCTCACGCTGTCTCCCTGTGTCCCCAAAGGGAAGTTTCTGGGCAGATCCCACCTGGCAGAGATGCCTGAAGTCCTCTCTCCCCAGTCTCACTGTGCCCAGCCGCAAGGAAGCTGTTACTCGTCTGCCATCTTGCTCTGCCCCCCGCTTTATACTTTCTTTAACTCACAAGTAAGTTGGATGTTTCTGAATTAATAATGGAACCAATATGTGAGTGTTCCAATTGAACCTAATGGTAGTAAGGATGAATCACTGGTGTTTATCTTTAGTATAAAACAGTAGTTTGCTTGAAATTTTATTTCTTTTATGTTATATTATATATATATTTCCCTGTCAAAGCCTGTTCCACAGGAATTCAATTTTTCCTTTCTGGTTGAAGTGTACAGAGTTCTTGTTTTTGAGTGACAAGTACATTGGAAGCACACTCTAAGATTTTTGTTATTTGGTATAGGAGCTTAGACTGGGCCATATAAAGCTGTACACACACAAGGAAGATGTTCCATTTAGTCATTAGTCTAAGCTGAAATGAAATAAAACATTTATATATTGTTCACAGAGCCCTAAGTGTTAGCCAAAGAAATCAACGTTACAATTTATATGAACTTAAAATGTTTCAATGTAATTTCTAATAGTCTCACCTAGAAATGTTTGAGGTAGACCAGTGGTTCTCAACCAAGAACAACTCCTAACCCCAGGGACGTTGGAAATATATGGAGACAAGTTTTATTGACACAATTTGGGGAATGCTGCTGGCATCCTGGGGATAAAGGTCAGGATGCTGCAATGAACAGGACAGCCCCCTACAAGAAAGAAATAACCAGCTCACAATGGCAATAGTGCCATAACTGAGAAACTCAGGTCTAGATGAATTACTAGTAAAGACAATGAGAATAAGTTAAAATGAGACTATAGACACAAAACTTAGGAAGGTAATATTTAAATTAAGTTTGTAGAGCCCAGAGTATAATAACACCACAAATTATTTATGTCTTTTTTTTATGTGATTTAAAGATGAATCACCAGCTATTGTGAGTTGAATGGTGGTCCCCACATAAAAGATGTCCCCTTGGAACCTGAGAACACGACCTTATGTGTAAAAAGGATCTTTGGAGCAGTAATGAAGTCGAGGATCTCAAGATGAGTCCATCCAAATTATCTTGGTTAGCTCTAAATTTAATGAAAAATTGTCCTGACACACAGAAGAGGAGGAAACATGGAGTAGAGGTCATGTGAAGACAGAGGCAGAAATCGGAGGTGTGCAGCTCCTAGCCAAGAAGCTGGAAGGGCAAGAAAAGATTCTCCCAAGAGTCTCCTAAAGGAGCAGGGCTCTGCTGATACCTTGACTTCAGACTTCGGCCTCCAGAACCATGAAAAAATAGTTTTCAGTTGCCCTGAGCCACTTGTTGCAGTAACTTGGTATTTTAACCCCAGAGAATCGAATAAATCTGCTAATTTTCTTTGTTCAAAAGAACTCTTAGAATAAACAATAACAACAACTATTGTCAGAGAGACAAGAATACACATGAGGGAAACAGGAGGTCTGGGATTGTTGAAAAGAGCAAGGTGGACCCATCTGAACTCTTTAACCTTGCCAATAGAATGGGCCAAAAGGCCTCCCAAGCCAAATCAGTCTCCCACGGAGCCCTCTGCTGGACCTAGTGTTCAGCCAGATTTGACTGGCTGTGACTGTGGAGCTCTATATAGATACTTATTCAAAAGCCAAGACCAAAGCCAAAATACATTTAAAAGGTCAAGGCCAGAGAGGTGAAGCAGTCAGGATATGTACCCCATGGTATTCATTTCGACTTCAATGTGAAGAATGTGGTGTAATAGGTAGAGCACTTAAACAAAGATGAGCCCTATCACCAGAGAGTCCTGTAAGGATTAGTCCCTACTTGTTTGTCTTCATTCAGAAGATCAGAATCATGAGTCTAGTTTGGAGGGTGCGTCCACTCTAAAATACGTTCATTTGGCAATTTTGGATTTTATGAAGATGACAAATGGATTTGTTGACAGAGACATTATCCAAAAATTTACCATAATTTTGTGGACCTGATAAACTCTATGCAGATATAGGCTTTGGAGTTTAACTCTTCACTTCTCCTGGGGTAAGAAAGCTCATAACAATCTTTAACCAGCACTACTGAAGGAATAGTATTTTTAAAAATTATGCATTGTTTTACAGGATCTGCCTTAAGATGTATGCCTCTTTTTTATTTTTATAAGGGCTTTGTTACTAGTCAAACTTACTTTTACATGCACTTATTCAAAATGAAGTTTTTGGGGGGCCAGGAGCGTTGGCTCACATCTATAATCCTGGCACTCTGGGATGCTTGAGCTCAGGAGTTTGGGACCAGTATGAGCAAGAGCGAGACACCATCTCTACAAATAGCTGGGCATTATGGCGGGCACCTGGAATCCCAGCTACTTGGGAGGCTGAGGCAAGAGGATCAATCACTTTAGCCTAGGAGTTTGAGGTTGCTCAAACTTGAGAGTTATGATGCCATGGCACTCTACCAAAGGTGACAAAGTGAGGCTCTGTCTCGAAAAAAAAAACAACGCAGTTTTTAAGTATTTGTAGTTTCACTTGATTTTATTAAACATTTGTTTCTCTCCACTGTTTCTTAGAGTTCTGGAGTTCTGGGTGAGGCTGTAAGATACTTAATGCTACACATCCTTCACTTGGTGGCTATAGAATCAGAATTCCCACCTCTGCAGTAGTGTGGAAAGGGTGTTTTAAATCCTCTTTGGTAGAAAAAGTTACTCACTGCAAAGAATGTACTTAGCCAACAGACTCACTGTTAGTCAAACACTTGGATGTCGCCACACTTCCTATGTAACACCAATCATCCCCTGGCATCCCCATGCCAGGTGGCATGGCAGATTTTTCTATTTCGTGGTGATTTGGACAGGAGAAGTAGTTTTGTCACTTCCGAGCTGAAGATTTTCACATGGGAAATGAAATATTATTATGTCTTTCAGAGTGACACAAAGGGTTGTGATTTAAGAAGTCTTCATAACCTCTCTTGACAATTCCCTTGAAATGTTAGGAATTTTCTACTTAAAAAAAAAATACTCCACTCGGCACCTGTGACTCAAGCGGCTGAGGCACCAGCCACATACACCTAAGCTGGCAGGTTTGAATCCAGCCTGGGCCCACCAAACAACAATGAGGGCTGCAACCAAAACATAGCCAGGCATTGTGGCAGGCACCAGTAGTCCCAGCTACTTGGGAGGCTGAGGCAAGAGAATCACTTGAGCCCAAGAGTTGGAGTTGGAGGTTGCTGTGAGCTGTGATGTCACAACACTCTACCCAGGGTGACAGCTGGAGGCTCTGTCTCAAAAAAAAAAAAACAAAAAAACCTAGTCTACAAAGGATCTGAATAGATATTTCTCAAAGAAAGCCTACAAACAGCCAAAAGGCATATGAACCTGCCACCTCCGGCATTTTTTTTTTTTTTTTTTTTTGCAGTTTTTGGCCGGGGTTGGGTTTGAACCCACCACCTCCAGCATCTTTTGAAATAGTACCCAATAGTGAAAAATGTCTTGATGGACATTTTATTTTGTCTGGCTGCTTCTTGGGGTTAAAGGACTTTTCTGGCAAGTCCTGGCACATTTATGGGCAAGGTGGGCAACTATTTCCTGAGAATATGATGGTGGAAAAGCAACACTGATGTCTCACTTTGAGAATCCCTTCCAAGTTACTAGAATATGCTTCAAAATCATTTGTAAAACAAAAACAATATATACTTTTTTATTCTTGTCAGGTATCTCTGCTCTAATGTCCACTGTGCAGTAACTCATACATTTCTTTCTGGTGAAATAGCCATCGTTTTCACACAGACAAGATTAACACAACTCACTAAGAAAAAAAGAAAAATGATTGGATTCCATTCACAAATATCAGATAGAAAAGAGTCGAATTTTAAGATCTCATTCAATCCTTTGTAGTACTGAGAACAAGGTCTTTAAAGAAATGGGTCAAAGTAGAATTTCAGCATTTTTCACTATTTATATGAAAAGATGCACATGCTTTCTAGCTTTATAAAGATTGCACATAAAGCATTACCTGTAGAGGCCCATCATTTCTTCTTCTAGAACATGGCATGTGGTCTTCTCATGCAGCCAATGTATCACAGATGGTGTTTTATCTCTGTAGTATAATCGACAGAAGCCATGTCTCATCTCCCTGCCTATCATCCTCAATTAGTAGATATAGCCAGGTCTCCTAGCAAATGAGGGGTTTCACATAAGAGAATTCTCAAAACTCTCTTGAATTGTTGAATTCCTGATGGTCATTCATACAAACCCAAACTTTAGAAGATGCAAACCATTTCAATGGAAACTTTGTCAGAATGAATTACGCTCCTGTGTGCTATCAAAAACAGAGAAGGTAACCTTAACTCTAGCTTGTATCATAGATGCAGAGTAGACTTTTATTATAGGTAATGATCAAAGCAGGTCAGAGGGCAGCCATGCTCTGGAGAGACTGAGGGGTGGAGAACTGTATGTCTAGCTGCCCAAGAAAAATAATCACTGTGCATTTTGGTTTTTGTCTCTTACTCAACAAATGCATGTTGAGCATTGCTATGCTAGTGATCGCGCTAATTACTAAGGTTACAAGGCTGCAAAAACATTAACCCTACCCTCGAAAAGCTTACAATCAGGTGCAGGGGGAGCAGAGACAAATGTTCATTGTATAATTACCTTGGTAAATCCTCCTAACAGAGATAGGGACAGAGATCTCCTGAGAGAGATAAGGAATCACTTTTTAAATTTTATCTTATTGAAAATATCTGCCTTGACTTTTCTGATTATAGACTTACCTGTGAAAAGTGTAACAAATGAAAAACATGTACGAAGAAAATAAAAGCACTTTGAAGTTCATTATTGAGAAAGAAGCACGGATTTCATTTCAGTAGACTTTTCTCTGAAATTTTACAGAGACCATTGTAGACAGAGGTGTGTGTCTGTGTATGGGTGCTCCATCCAGACGGCCTTCCTTGCAGCTAGCACCTGGTCCACAGAGGCCTCCTCCTCACTTTGCAGTTTCCTGCTTTTCATCTCTATTGATTAGCAAATCAGACAACCAAACTTGTTTGGATGGTGTCTAAAAGAAGAGTGCATCACACTGAATGCAGGTCTGAGGGCCTCTTCTCCGAGAGGAGAACAGGAGCTTTAGCACATGGTTTCTATTTTGAATCCTCAGAGGCCTTTTTTCCCCTCACTTCCTGGGTTTCAGCTGTGTTCCTGGTACTTGAGGTTATTGGAGAGATGACCTCTCTGTAAGTGAGCTGCTTTTTTCTAAAAGAAGTTCCTGACTTTTTGAAACTAATGAGAATTTGGCAATGCCTGGCTATCAATAGCTTGTCACTATTAAGCTGTGAGCAAAAGTGGCCTGAATTTTAAGCCTCTGCTACAGCCCAGGAGGAGCCTACCAATCTGTGCATAAAAGACATGTGGCAATTGGAAGCCAATGCTAGTTATATTTGTCCTTTGGGAGCCTTCAGCTAGGGATGCCAGATAAAATATAGGACACCCAGTTGCATATAAAATAAATAAGCAATGGGTGATCTTTTTAATATAAGTATACCTCATGCAATATTTAGGATATACTTATGCTATGCACCAAAAACAAGAAAAGTATATCTTGCTTATATGAATTCTAATTTAACTAGATGTTCTGTATTTTTATATACTAAACCTGGAAATTCTATTCCATCTTTTTCGAGTGCCCAATCCCCATAATTAAACTCTTTCTCCCCAAACCCCCTTCCTTCTTTTCTCCTTAGCCCTAAGTCTGGCTAGAACGTCTCAGTTGAGTCAATTTCACTTTCTGGCAATGGTCCAAACAGGTTTGGTAATGGAACAGTATTTTTTAAATTAAAAAAAAAAAAGCAGACTCATGTGGAACCTCATTCTAAATCAATTAAGGTCAAATGCTCTGTGTGTGTGTGTGTGTATGTCTGTAATCACTGAGAATTTAAAAGAAAAATTCATTTACACTTTATGTTCATAATGTAAATTCTAAGGATTTGAACAGAAAGTTTTGGAAGATTCCAATAAGGATTAAGTTTTAAAATCATGGGGAAAATTACCTAAAAATAACTGTTTTTCAAGACTGTTTTAGTAATTCTAAAGCCATAGTCAAGGGAACTAATCCACTAATTCGTCCAAAGCTGCTGTTAGCAGCAAGCCAAATACATGGAGATGACTGACTGGCTTCTCTTCCTGATGATGACAATGATTATGCTGCTTTTTAGAAAACACTCTTTAGAATTGAATAATTTAGATTTTTTTCCTATTAAATGTTTAAAATTCTGAGTTAATCTCTTAGGGTAAGATAAAAAAAAAAAAAGACTTGGATTTTAGAGTTTGTCCTGGATTAGAATTAGTCTTCTGCCCCTTACTTCCTAGGACTGTGGAGGAATCACCACTTAAACGCTCTGAGCTCTATTTCCGTATCAGCAAGGGGGTAGCGAGACCTGGGCATTCCTAAAGATTAGATGAGGTGAGACGTGTGAAAATATCTGCCTTTATGGTACCTGATAAATGTCACTTGAGTTCTTTTGGGGATCTAATTGCTTTTAGTTGCTAAAGTATTTGGCAATTAGAGTGGTGTAAGTATCAGCAGAGGATTCCTCCCTGTGATAAATTCTGAACTCCATCATTCCTGCCTTCCCCTCTCCTTCCCTTTTCTTCTACATGTCGTAAAGGCATGTTGAATTATTCTACAGCCCTTCATCTCATAGTGTCCCCTTCACTTCTTGCCAAATGCTCAAAGCCATATATTGAGGACAGTTTTCTCCTTACTCTCTAATCTATTGTTACCTGGCACCTTGTGGGACATAAGCCTCCCCTCTAGAGCACTGATATTTTGTATTTCTTGATCTTGCTTCTGGTAAATGCTTACTACTATTTTTTTTTCCATTCTTGAAAAAGCAAAAGTACTGTGACCTGATTTGTTACCTACAAATAAAGTTCAATCAAGTCTACAAAGGTTTCAGATAAGGTTTTACTTATAGATAGAATGATTAAATAAAATAACTTATAAATGCTAAATAAAAGATATGTACAAACATAGATTGAAATGTGATAGAAATGATTGTCTCAAACAAAAAAAATCCAGTTAAAAATCTCAGTTTAAAAGTGCTGCAAAGTTAACATATTGCCTTATTAGGAAAATTCTGGGGTTAGAATAAATTAATGAGATTAATATTTTAAAATATATATCATGTAGATACAAACTTAAAGGTTTCAGTTTAGAAAAAAAATGGGATCAAATGAAGACATCTACAGTCTTCCTGACTGCTAAGGTTTGAGTTTTTTTCCACTAAAACTCATGTTGAAATTTGACCTTTAGTGTGGCAGTGTTGGGGTGTTGGAGGGTGTTGGGGTCACAGGGTCAGGTCCCTTAGGAATGGTTGATGTTGTCCTTATGCACTGAGATTTTGCTCTGGTAAGATGAGATTGGTTCCCATGGGAATGGATTAGTGCCCGTGAGAGAGGGTTGTTAGGAAAGCCAGGGTGCCCCTCTGCTTCTGTCTCTTCATGTGAGTGGGCTTCCTCTTTGACCTATTCCGTTATGTTTATGATGCAGCACAGTATCCAGGGCCATGCCATTGAACTTCTCAGTCTACAGAGCTGTAAATTACCTGGTCTCAAGTATTCTGTTACAGCAACACAAAAATTACCAAGACCCTGGCCCTCCTCACATCCACACCTTGCCTGCAATGCAGAGACCATCTGAGACGTGTTCATAGAGAACAGAAGTATCTGTCATTAAATTTCTCACCAGCGTGTCTATGATCTTGAAGTAGTCTCAAATCCTGTACCTGTACATTATAAAGTGTCTTGTGCATTTTGTTTCATATTTACTTTTCAAATAGCAGAATTCTGGCCTTTGATGGTAGGGACCTACCTTTGTTTGTGTTACAGAATACCTGAGACTGGGTAATTTATAAATAGCAAAAGTTTGTTTTCTCACAACCCTTGAATTCTGGAATGTTCAAGACCGAGGTGACAGCAAGGTCAGTATCTGATAAGGATCTGTTTCACTGATGGCATCCTCTCCCAGTGACATCTTCAGATGGCAGATTGAGGAAGCATAGAGAGAGAAAGAGAAGAGATGGAATGCAAGCTGTAGCAGCAAGCAAAAAGGGCTAACAAGTGGCCTTGGAGAGGTTAAAAATATTTAGGTAGGGAAACTTACAAGACACTGACTCCCAACAGTTGAATTGGAGCATGGATCAGGAAAAATGAATGTAGAATCTCACTATCAATGAAACTATCTCTGTATTCACTGATAGGAAGAGTTCACAGCACTTTGGTTACACTTAAAACTTATCTTCTCACATGTTAATTCATTAATGTATCCAAAAAACATTTATTGGGTACTTCCTAGATGCTAGATGTTGTGCTGTGCTCTGTGGACACATTAGGAAATAAAATGGACATGACCTCTAACATTCTTTGGTGGAATTTCCAGTCTAATTCTTGTATATCTCCAAGGAAACTTCACTATTTTAAAAAAATCTTTTTTTTTTAAATTTAAGGCATAGGAATTCAATCACTTAAAAATAAAAACCTTTAAAATCTATGTAATAGCTAGGAATAGATACTGCTTTTAAATGTATAAAAATTACTGATTGTTGCTATTGTGTCCTAAAATAAGATAGTGAGAAGGTACAGTGGCTTTTATATTTTAGACTATAAATTGGACTATAAAGTCATTCTCTTAACTTGATTTCACAAATTCAGCATCCAGGAATGGAAATCTAGGCAGCCAGAAGAACCAAATCCACCCAGTAATCACATAACAGATAGTGTAGCCAACTCTTCCTTACACCCCACTGGTTAATATTAGATATTTCCAATTCGGGAAAGATAGGTCAAATAATTTTCCAATTTCAGATCCTCATAAATAAAAATCACTATTCCACTTCATGATAAATACATTTGCTTGAAGAACCACCCACAGTCTGAAATATATAGTGTGGTCATTTGTATCCTCTTTAGAGGTATATGTACATGTCAGCACCTGCCATGACAGGCATTAATAAGGAGTCAAATAAAATAGATGGTTATTAGCACTTAAGGTGTGTTAGGTTCTGCTACGCTGTAAGGATTTTTTCATTCCTGCAAAGAGAGAAATAGAATTAAAATGTAGCATGGTTCAGACTCTCAAAAAATGTATAATTTTTTTGGGAAGGTAAAATTAAAAACATACGAAACAAAACTAAACAAAAAAATGTGAAGAGTTGTATAGTAAAGTGCTGAAGACTGGCAAGTGGTAAGGGAAATTATCATCAGAAAATCACTGAAGGTTGTGATAGTCTAAGAATGCTCACAAGCTAGACTGTGCTATGTTGAGAAATGTCAAGAGTGTCATAGTTACAAGTAAACTTAGTAAATTGCAGCTGTCATGAACAAAGGGGTAGTGGTATGAACTTGCTATGTTTCTAGACTTATAAGTAGTCTGGTTTCATTGGAACAAAAATTGTAATAAGATCCCTGGAAGAGTTAAGGGTTTTGAGAGGACTTGAAAACTAAACGAAGATGTTTTAATGGGGATAGAGAGTGAAAAAACCATAAAAGATCTTGGTGCAGAAGCAGCACATGCTTTAATCAGTGATTATAGAAGAATATGAGGGCTTAAAGCTAGAAGAAGTCAGGGAGACCATTAGGATTCCCAACCACTGGTCCCAGGTGAGTCATTCCTCCATCTACAAAACTTCAGGATTATCTGAAGTGATGTTTTGGCATGAATGAATAAGGGTAAGTTACAAAAGAGTAATTCAATGAAAAGTGCAGGGATTGAGCAAGGTTAGGAGGAGTGATGGGTTTGAGAAGTGTGAGTCGGAAGGAGGAAGGACCAAAGGCAGAATGTCTGCTGTTTGAAATATCCCAGCAACATCAACTCTGTGCTGAAAAATTCTCTTGGAAATCCTGTTAATAAGCAGTAATTAGAGGACCTTAAAAGAAATTATTAGCAGGGCCCTGACTCCAAATGACCTACACCACCCTGATAAAATGTACATATTATGGAGCAATGTTTAGAGAAAAGAGAAATACTGAGGTCAATCTAAACCCCTATATCCACAAACAGGTCATTATGTGAGATCATCTCTAGATCAAAATGTGAAAAAATGCACTATGTTCAAATTAGCATGCAAAATAAAACATCAGCATGAAGTGAATTTATGTGATTATTCTATGAATAATTCATTAGCACAAGCAATACAATTAGCTGCTTATAGTATAAATGATATAACTATTATATTCATGTACAGTAAGCCTGACCCAAACTATAGTAATAGGAAGACTAAGTTTGAAAGCAAGAGAAAGCCCCAAATGTGTCAAACCCAAAGGTATGTGTTATTAGTGGAATAAAACAGTTGTAAGTAGACAAAACAAGTGCATTCCTAAAATTTGTTTTAAAGAAGTATGTGATTGCATATATGAGCATTTTGTCAGTGAATAAAATTCCTTACCCTTCATGACGATCTAATTAATGTGTTTGATAAACATATCTCTTACCACATTTATAAAATTAAAATAGATAAAGCATATAGATAAATGGTTAAACAGCTACTCTGAACCAAAGCATTTTAACTCTAAATAAATGTTTCTCAGACTTTTAGTAGACTGAAGTCAGGGAGTTAAACAGACACAAGATCATCAAGGCTTGAGCTGGATCAATTAGTAAATGGCATCTGTAGTTTGCTTCAAAAAAACCTTTACTTTCCAGAATAGAGATTCAATTCACTTTAATCATTTTCATGGCGAAATTACAAAATCGGTCTTGTACTTTCCTTGTGTTGGTTTAGGCTAAGCTTGCCCATCAATATTCTATAGGGTGTTCCTTAGAACTTAATTTTACTCTTCAAGAGCTGCTGGGCTTTCACCCTTAGGAATCCAGTAGAATAACAGATTTGAACTTGGCTTCAGATTCCTTCTTGTTGGTTGACTTTACTAATTAACGGACGACCATAACATATGCCAATTAAAAATGCTAAACCAGCAGCAGGCGGGTCCCTGCGTGGCAGGGTTCTGGACCGGCGCGGCTCCCGGGAATGGTCAGCAAGACGCTACTGCGCCTCGAATCTGCCGTCAACCGCAGAATGAAGCTGCTGCTGGGCATCGCCCTGCTCGCCTATGTCGCCTCTGTTTGGGGCAACTTCGTTAACATGAGGTCTATCCAAGAAAACAGTGAACTGAAAATTGAAAGCAAGATCGAAGAGATTGTTGAACTACTATGAGAGAAAATCAGAGGTTTAGAAAAAAGCTTTACCCAGAAATACCCACCAGTGAAGTTTTTATCAGAAAAGGATCGTAAAAGAATTCTGATAACCGGCGGTGCGGGGTTTGTGGGCTCCCGTCTTACGGACAAACTGATGATGGATGGCCACAAAGTAACCATGGTGGACAACTTTTTCACAGGCAGGAAGAGAAACGTGGAGCACTGGATTGGACATGAGAACTTTGAGCTGATTAACCACGACGTGGTGGAGCCCCGCTACATCGAAGTTGACCAGATATACCATCTGACCTCTCCAGCCTCCCCTCCAAACTACATGTGCAATCCTATCAAGACGTTGAAGACCAACACGATGGGGACGCTAAACATGTTGGGGCTGGCAAAACGAGTTGGCGCCCGTCTACTGCTGGCTTCCACGTCCGAGGTTTATGGAGATCCTGAAGTCCACCCTCAAAGTGAAGATTACTGGGGCCATGTGAATCCCATAGGCCCCCGGGCCTGCTACCATGAAGGCAAACGCGTTGCAGAAACCATGTGCTATTCCTACATGAAGCAGGAAGGCGTGGAAGTGCGGGTGGCCAGAATCTTCAACACCTTTAGGCCGCGCATGCACATGAACGATGGGCGGGTGGTCAGCAACTTCACCCTGCAGGCGCTGCAGGGGGAGCCGCTCACGGTATATGGATCTGGGTCCCAGACCAGGGCGTTCCAGTATGTCAGCGACCTGGTAAACGGCCTCGGCCTCGTGGCTCTCATGAACAGCAACGTCAGTAGCCCGGTCAACCTGGGGAACCCAGAAGAACACACAATCCTAGAATTTACCCAGTTAATTAAAAACCTTGTTGGTAGCGGAAGCGAAATTCAGTTTCTCTCTGAAGCTCAGGATGACCCACAGAAAAGAAAACCAGACATCAAAAAAGCAAAGTTGATGCTCGGTTGGGAGCCTGTGGTCCTGCTGAAGGAAGGTTTGAACAAAGCAATTCACTACTTCCGTAAGGAACTCGAATACCAGGCAAATAATCAGTACATCCCCAAACCAAAGCCAGCCAGAATAAAGAAAGGACGGACTCGCCACAACTGAATCCCTTACTTCTTCGGACTCGAGATTCCTTTTTTTACACTTGATGGGATGTATTTTTGGTTTGTTTGTTTGTTTGTTTGTTTTTTAAAGAAAGACTAAACAGGCGTCATGAAGAACAAACTGGAATTTCATTTTGAAGATTGCTTTAATGAAATGGATGTGCCTAAAAGCTCCCTTCAAAAAACTGCAGATTTTGCCTTGCACTTTTTGAATCTGTCTTTTCCTGTAAAATAGCATAGATGCATCTCTGCATATTTTCAAATTTTTTATCTTGCTGTGATAGCATAAGTCATGACTGTCATTGACAGTTTTATATACCGGTTTCTTTGTGAAGCTGAAAAGGAACATTAAGTGGAGCGAAAAATGCCAATTTTATTTATAAAAGTGGATACTTATAAATGAGACTTATACTATGCCTAAAGGGAAAAAAAACCTAGCAGTATTGTCAAGTGGGTGGTACACCGGCATTTATTTTCATGCAGATAAAAGAATTCTGTTTGAGAGCTTTATGTTTTTTTTTGTAATTGACTTTGAAATACTAATGTTGGTTATCATGATCAAGGATATTTGAAATAAAAAAAAATGCTAAACCAGAGTGATAATTTCTAAAAGATGCACCCCAAGTAATACAATGTTCTTATCACTTTTGTTGTTGTCATCTTTGTCAATGGACCATGTTACGGAAGGGGCAGTGTGGAAGTGGGCTTTGAGGGACTATTTCAAGTGCAATCTTACATCTCTAGTGGGATGTGGGTTTACGTTGAATCCCCCTGCCCCCGAAAAGAAGCTTCAAATTGCTCATTATATTTCCAAATATACGCACATATAACCCCCAGTGATACACTTTTGAACAACATTTGCACACTCTATAATAATATATATAGAGAGAAGTGAAATGACATCAACTGAGTAGGAATTTTTGATGTGACAGGCCTCATCTTATTTTTGTGTGTGTATGTAATCAATTTTAATTGCCACAAATATCCTCTATGAAAACTTTAATTTCTGTAAACACAGAATTCTATAAAACCTATCTATTGGGAAACATTTAACCTACTAAAAAAAGAACCACACATAAACATAGTCACACTCACAAAGCTGAGCTGGCAAGAAAGTAAAACCAAACCAAAGCATGAATCCAGAGCAAGAAGGGCTGGTTGAACTATAAGTGATTTCTGGAATTATCTGAACAGAAACTTAGATATTAGTGAACTACTAGTGGTTAAGAGACAGAACCTAGGGTTTTAACTAGTGGTTAAGAGACAAAACCTAGGGCTCCCAAGGAAAGAGAATTGAGTCAGAATTCCAAATACTGCTGGAACTACCGAAGTACTCTCAGTGAAATGATTAGACAGAAACAGAATAAAACAACTTCAACAACTGACTCTGTTATTTGTCTTGATGAAAAGAACAAAAATAAAAGCAAACCTGAACTAATAAAATCAGCTAAGTTGTAGGATACAAGAAAACAAACAAAAATCATTTGTATTTCTATACACTAGCAATGAACAATGAGAAAATAAAATTAGAAAGGGAATCTTTTTACAAAGGCATTAAAAAGTATAAAACTTACCAGTAAATTTAAACAAAGGTACAAGACTTATATATTAAAAGCTATAAAATGTTGCTGCAAGAATTGAAGAAGATATAAATATATGGAAAGACACTTTGTGTTTATGGATTAGAAGACTTAATATTGTTAAGGTGGCAATACTACGCATTACAATCCACAGATTCAATGAAATCTCTATCAAAATGTCAAAATCTCAATAGCATTTTTTTTTTTTTGGCTGAAATGGAAAAGCTGATCCTCAAATGCAAATGGAATCATAAAGGGCTCTCAATAACCAAAATAATATTGAAAAAAAAAGACCAAAATTAGAGGACTTACACTTCTTGATTCAAAACCTATTATAAATCTATAGTAATCAAAACAATGTGGTAGAGGCAAAAAATTAGATACACAGACCAATAGAATAGAATTCAGAATACAGAAATAAACACATACATCCATAGACAATTACTTTTTAACAAGGATGCCAAAACCATTTACTTAAGGAAAATATTCTTTTCAATAAATAGTGTTGAGACAACCATATATCCACATATGAAAACATAAAATTGGGCTTCTTCATAACATACACAAATATTAACTCAAAACAGACTAATGACTTTAATGGAATCATAATTATAAAATTCTTAGAAAAACACATTCAGAGAAATCTTCATGATCTATATTTAAGAATTGATTATTAGATATTACATCAACTGCAAAAGCAATAAAAGTAAAAACTGATGTATTAGGCTTTATCAAAACTAAAAACTTATATGCATCAGAGCATACTATCAAAAAAGTGAAGAAACCTACAGAATGAGACAAAATATTTGTAATTCACATGTCTGATAAGTGTCTAGTATGAAGAATTCATAAAGAACTCTTACAATTCGCCAACAAAATGACAAAGCAACTCTTTCCTTTTCTTTTTAATGGGCAGTTGACTTAAATGGACATTTCTCCAAAGAGGATATTCAGATAGCCAAAAAGTATAGGGAAAGGTCCTCAGCATCATTAGTTATTAGGGAAATGAAAATCAAAATCACAATTAGATACCACTTTATACCCACTAGATTAACTATAAACAAGCAAAAAAAGGAAACTAATAAGTGTTTACAGGGATGTGGGGAAGGTAGAACCCTGACATGGACTAGTGAGAATGTAAAATTGTAAAACTTACTGTGGAAAAGAGTTTGTAATTCCTCAAAAAGTTAAACATATATTTACGGTAGTATCCCAATTCTACTCTCAGGTATATACCTAAGAGAAATGAAAACAAGTGGTTAAACAAAAACTTATTATACATGGATATCCATAGCATCACTATTCACTGGTAGTCAAAGGATAGAAATAGACCTTTCTATTTCTATCACCCAAAAGCCCATCAATAGATAATAGACAAACAATATTTTATATGGACATGACATTTAGCCATAAGAAAGAATAAAGTACTAATACATGCTGCAGCATGGATGAACCTGAAAGATATGCTAAATGAAATAAGCCAGACAGCATATACCTCATAGCTTTTTGATTCCATTCAAATGACAAATTCAGAATAGGTAACTCTTATCGAATAGAATATACATTAGTATTTGCCAAGGGGTAGAAAGTAGGGGTATGGAAAGTAACTGCTGAGAGGATATGAGCTTTCCTTCTGAAGTAATGAAATGTTTCAGAAGTAAATAGAGGTGATGATTGCACAACAGTGTGAATGTACTAAATGCCACTGAGTATACACTTTAAAATGACTAATTTCATATTATGTGAATTTTATCTCAACTAAAAGAAAAAAAAAGGAAATGAAATGTGTCTCCCCTGGGAATTTATAAATACAGTAGAGCATCCATAGTTGACCATCTCCCTACATTGACCACCTCCTTAAGTTTACCTAATTTTCACAGACCACATAAATGTACCAGTACAATCGGCCTAGTTCCTTATGGTGATTCCCACCATATGTTGATCACTTTGTTACAGTCACTTGAGTGATCAACTTAAAGAGGTTCAACTATATTAGCAGGACCTGATGTGGAATTGTAATCTGAATTTATGTCACCCCTAATTGGTATCTTCAGCTGAGGAATGACACAAGAAAATGCAAATATTTCCTTGAGGAATACATTCTCAATATAGGACAAAGAATAGCCACACAGAAAAACTTCCATTAAGCCTGAGCTCACAAAAACAAACAAACAAAAAATAACAAAACACAATGGGAAATAAAGCACCAAGATCAAGAAAAGCATGAACAATAAAGACTAGAATCAGATTTATGATGATTTCAGATAATGTATTTATGAAATTTGGAATATAAAAATTGAGAATTCTCAACATTTTTAAAGTAAAAAATGTAAGGCATCAAATGTGTGAACAAGAATACGAGACTATGGAAATTAATCAGGCAGCATTGATAAAGTTTTTTCAAAAACCCACAACTTCTAAAAGTAGAAAACATAATTATTAAGATTTAAAATTCAATGGAAAGTTTGAACAGAATATCAGACACAGCTGAAGAGAGACTTTACAATTGGAAAATAAAGCAGAAGAATTTTCCCAGAATACAGACATGAGTAAAGATGTGGAAAACATGAAATAGAGGTCAAGAGATGTTAGAGTAAAATTAGAAGCTCTGGCTCATGTCTGGTCAGAATTTTACAAGAGAATATAGAGAATGGAGAGAGGTCAGTACAGAAAGATATAATGGCTAATGGCTAAGAATTTTCCAATATTAAGGACTGACTAGAACCTAGATTCAGAAAACCTCATTGAAATCTAAGAAGTTAGCAACAACAACACAACAATAAAACACACACCTGAACACACCTTAGTGAAATGCAACTCACTAAAAACAAAGCTCAGGTGAAATATCTACAAAAGGAGTGACAACAGCAACAATGGAAATCAGAAGATAATGAAAAAGGTCACACCCATAGCTCAGTGGGTAGGGTGCTGGCCACATACACTGAGGCTGGCAAGTTCAAACCCAGTCCAAGACAGCTAAACAACAAGGACAACTGCAACAAAAAATAGCCAGGCATTGTGGTGGGCACCTGTCCTCCAAGCTACCTGGGAGGCTGAGGCAAGAGAATCGCTTAAGCCCAAAAGTTTGAGGTTGCTGTGAGCTGTGACACCATGGCACTCTACCAAGGGTGACATAATGAGCATCTGTCTTAAAAAAAAAAAGAGAGAGAGAGAGAAAAGAAGGGCAGTGTCTGTGGCTCAAAGGAGTAGAGCACCGGCCCCATATGCCAGAGGTGGCAAGTTCAAACCCAGCCCCAGCCAAAAACCACAAAAAAAAAAAAAAAAAAAAAAGAAGGTAATGAAAAAATCTTGAAAGAGCAGAGAGAAAATAACTATTAAACCATTATATGGTAGGTAAAACTAGCTGAAATAAAGCCATTGTCAGTTAAACAATACTTGAGTTTTGGGTAACAAAGAATATTGTAAGGGAATATTATATTGTATAGTTCAGGAAAAAGGAAAATATACTTGAAGGACAATATACATACACTATAAGATATGTGATCTTTTAAAAATCTCAATGATGTAGAAATTCTTATATTTTTGTTTAAACCAGAAAACTAAAGTTCAGATTATTTTCCCCCATCTACCAACTAGTAAGTGAAAGAGTCAATCTTTATATATTGGTCTATATGACTCAAAGTCTGCATTTTCTTATAATACACATACATGTGTATATATTATACATATATAATACATGATTCAACTGTATCAAATGACTTTGGCTGCTATAACAAAATATCTTAGGCTGGTTTGCTTAAACCACAAAAATTTAATGTTTTTGATGCTGGAGGCTGGGAAGTCCAAGATCTATATTCTGCCTGATTCATTTTCTGGTAAGAGCTCTCTTTTGGGCTTGCTTAATAGCTACCTTCTTACTGTGATTTATATGAGGGATTAGTGTTTTAACATTTGAATTTGGGGAGGACACAATTCAATCTATAGCATCAACCTTCCTCATGGTAGCCTTCTTTAAATTCATGAAAGTCAGTTATAGACTCTATGATTTAATTCACTGTATTTCTTAAACATTTATAAGAGTTTAGTTCTAGTTATCCCTTACTGTCCACCCCAAATTCCCTCCCAACACATCTTTCCTGCCTCGGGAGGCTAACCCCCAATACTAGATGTTTTTCCTGGCAATTTACTGACTATATTTGGTAGTAATGTTGCTAGTCCCTGGGTAAATCACCATCCCTTATTTGTTTCTGAAAACTCTGCCTATGCCTACACCTTTATAGAGTCCTGTCATTAAATCTTCATTGAAACCATATGAGGGGTGAATTCTATTTCTGCCTGGGATTCAGGACCTAACAAGCCTTGCTGAAAGAGTGTGTTTAATTTAAAGCTCAGGTGTATGTGATTTACATGCCATTCCATAACTGTATTAGGGGAAAGAATGTCATGTACATTGACATCCGTCTCACTTATAAGTGAAAGATGGAAATGAATGGGAGAATATGCTAGAAAAAGTGAAAAGTACCTTGCAAACCACCATAGAAAAATTGTCCCTTAAGCCTTTAGAAAAACCTCACATTGTCAAAGGGTCTCTGCCAAGGGAGCCATATAGAAAATGCCCTTTTGTCATCTTATGAATAAATTGAGCATCATTACCCAAGTATTGTCCATTCCTTTAATGGAAAGGTTATAAAAGGAGATCATTCATTTTCTTTATGATTCTTTTTTTTTCATTTTTTTCTCCTTGGAATGGAATAAGAAATTTTCAATACTTCAGTTTAAAATAGGTCATTTCCTTCTCTTATTGTCAGAACAGTCTTACTTCCCTAAATTGGGTGATTAGGTATATTCAGGGAGTTCCTCTACACAGTGTAGCTGAGTTTCAAAGTCAATGTCATTCTCAGTGTTTGAAGTGTATGTTGGAAATCTGTTGGGATTGCTTTGTTAATGCACAGGTAGGTCATGGAAAACCCAAAGGTGGTAGGTTGGAGTGGGCACTAAAAATAGCCTGCAGCAAAGAAGCAAATCAAATAAACAATGGCAGGTGCAGGTAGGTTCAGATGCCATGATATGATGGTGAAGAAAGGTGACTGGAAGAGAGGAGCAAAAGGACAAGGAAGGAAATTTTTTATATTGGTGCACCTTATTGTTGAGACTGAGAACCATTTGAGAAAAAGACCTTTTTCACATACTAGATGAATTCCACAAGAGTTAAGGAATGTGCCTTAGGGAGAATGGCTCTGAAACTTCTGCTAAATTCATTGAAAATGAACTTATGCTAGTCATATAATATATAGAGAATATATCCTCAAATTCTCCAATGTTATTTCAGATGTGCCCCCGACCCATCAGAGTGTACCACTGTGTGAGGTGGAGGAAGGAGAGAGCAAAGAGTCTGGGAGAGGGGAAACCGTTTTTCACTGAGGTGAGCTTGTTGACCTTTGAGTCCGTCTCTAAGATGGTGGTAGCCCAAGAGCAAAGCCAAATCTAATACCAGGTGGCCTCCTTGGTACCTCCAGGGTAGAGTATTCTAGCCATGGCTTATTCTCTATTAAACACTTTGAAGATTAAAATCGTGGCTTTGTGAATTGGTATTCCCAGCACTCAGGGCAGATTTTGTCCTCTGATAAGTAAACAGTGAATGTTTGTTGACTGATTGCAAAAATATCCCTGTGACTGACTCTCTCCGTCCTTCACCCTAGACTGATCTTAGAAAAGATAGACACAAGGAAACCTGACTTTTCCTGGACCTCTCACCTAGCCTGGGCCATGCCAGCCACACTGCTATGGTGTGTAGCTGCTGAAGTTTAGCTCCAAGGCTATACTAAGAGTTGTTTGGGGAGGAGGACAGGATGAACTTTGCAGCTACAGTTTGGCCTGAGGAAAGATTTCAAAACTTGTCCCTGCAACGTTTTTAAGAGCACCGATGTCAAATGGAAGCTTTCCGTACAGTGGAATCCACTGCAGCAAACGCTTGCCTTGCTTTCTCTCTGCTTCAGAATGATGATTCAGGGCTACCAGAGGGACATACTGAGAATGTCAAGGCAAACAAATCATAGCTCTTCTCCGGTGGCTCCTTTGACCTTGTTCTGAGGTAAGTCACACCTGCAGGAGGGACATTCAGTATAAGCATGTTTGTCATTTGAGGCTTCTATCTGCTCCAAAAGGAACTGTAAATCTTCCTTATGGAGGCGCTGACATTTAGTTTGGCACATTTTCAGATACTAGAAAAAGAACTATGACTTGACGAAAAAAAAATATGTCAAGTTAATATAAAGCAGAAGAGGCAATTATTTCAAGCCACTCAGAGAATAATGTGCACATAAATGTGCAAAAACACAAGTTTTCAGCATTGAGGTTTCTGGTTTTTTTCTGTCAATGAGGACTATGTACATCAAGGGAGATAATAATGGCTTTTTCAAATCTTCTAAAATCCAGTAAGATTTTTTTGGGAGGGGCAGAATCTGGGAGTTTTGTTTGTTTATTTGTTCCTTGCCAAGTGTGCTTGCTGTTTCAGAGTTCAAGAGCATCTCATATCAAGCTTGATCACATGTGAAGATGAAGGGAATAGGTTACAGAAAAGCCGTAGCATCCATTTCAGGGTAGATATAAATCTTATATTTGGCATATGTTTATCTGATGAACCTCACTGTATATTTTCCAAGTTTCAATTAAATCCCTTATGGGGCAGCAAATGCATTTGTTGATTTGATAGGGGTGTTGTACTATTTTATGTGACAAAATAACCCAGAGATTCTGACAAGTTCAACGATAAGGGATCCAGAAACACTGAAGAGATACAAAAGCATACCCCAAAATAGACCTGCAGTTTGAACTTGTTGATACACTGGGTGACTGTTTTGCTGTCTTCTTTGTTTTCAAAGGGGCACCTGATCTTAGGTTTCCTCCATTTTCTTGGCTTCTCTCCAGCTTGTACATTCTGTGACTTCTGCAGTCCTGACATTTTAAGGCAATATTTGATCTCTCCAAGTCTTTGGTTATCATTTTACTCATCTCCAGACTAACTCCTCCATCATACTAACTTTAAAGATAAAAGGCTGGCCCGTGAATGAAATCAGAAGGGGAAAGTTCATTTTTGTAATTCCGGCGATGAGACACCTTCTGCATTTATTGCTGCCCGGGTATCCGTTTTTGAAGGCAGATTAGAAAAAAAAGAAAAAGCCTGGTGTCAGTAGCGTTAATATGTCATGCCCAAATCATATGACATCTCTTGAACTCTAAGGGGAAAGAAAGACAGCCTGCTTTTAGACCTTCTGCTTTCCTTATTAACTTTGACCTTAGTCGTTTCTCAATCAGCTGCTTACACATCCATTTTATACACGAGAGGTGTAGAAAATTTCATAAGAAAAGCAAACAGCATAAAAATGACTTTTTAAAGAAAGTTCAGCAACCTCCGTATAGATCGAATGTGACATGTTCAAGTCACTGACTTCATTTATGAAATGCACTTCCCTGACGTGTTAAATAACTCTTTCTCCTTAAGTGCAAAGGGTTTGTGTGGCTCCTTCCGCCTCTCCGTTCCACGATTTATGATGTTCTCCTGACAGGCTTCAGATGTCTAGGGCCCATTAGGTAGGAAGGTAGTTTTACCTCCGAGTGAGGACTGTAGTCATTCTGGGGTGAGCATCATTGCTTGGCAGTCTCCCTGGATGTTTACGAAGGAACAAACAAAAAGAAAATCAACTGGAATAGAGGTTTCAGGGAGAATTTGCTCCTGCTTTTCAAACTGGCTTTAGGTTTTTCTTTCTGTGTGAACTATCATTATTATTATTATTAATTATTACTATATAAATGCACAATGTTTTCTTTTTAGAGCATATGAAATGTGGACAAAGGTGACCTTAAGAAGATGGTTCAACAGTTTCGAAAATATTTGGGAGACAAAGTAGAGCTGCCTCCATCATAAATTGGGGCCATTTGTTAGAAGGAAAAGCACATCTTGCTTTAAAAACACGGTCTCGTGCCTGTGAATCAGTAAGGATGTTTATGGATGTGAAATGTCCTAATGTCTGGAAACAGCTGCTAATGTTGGATTAGTATTAGGAGTGTGTGTGGTGTGTCTCCACACACACAGAGAACCGAAAGATCAAATTAAGTATCTGAATTACTCCAGGAACTTGGTTTTCCTAAACTTCTTTCCAGTTGAGTCTTTGGCAACACCACCACTCTCTGTCTGAGAATTGTTACACTTAAGGCTGGTCTTTTAAATGAGAATTATTCATTGAAGAGAGGGATTAATGCTCAGGTTAGGATTTATTCTGCAAGTGTTTGCACAAATTTCTTTAAAATGAGGTTGCAGATTTATCAGTCTTTTCTCTTTCCTTGGAATGGATTTTATTACTAGATCAAGAACTGCCAACAGCCAGGCCTAGTAAAATGCAAAATCACTCATATTATCCTGCTTTACAACAGGATGAGGCTTCTGAGTATACCTTTTATTTAAATGAATAATAATAGTTCTTAAAAATATAAAAATACTGGTTACCGATTGCTACCTGTCCTGAAGCTTGGTTGCTAACATATTGTCACAATGAAAGAGCTCAGATGAAATCTAAATTTGGTGTTAGAAGTCCATTACTATATTATTAATCATTTGAAATAAAAATGTCACAGTTATGACTCTTTGGAAACTGCTGCACTTAACTTCCAAACTGTTGCTTTTAAAAAGGCTAATTCAGGGTTGGGTACATTAATGTCAATGTCCTATAAAACTGCCAGCTAAAAAAAAACGTCAGCAGAGACATTTTTTGTAGCCGATGTCAGCACAAAAGGGTGCCTCAGTTGTTTCATCTCCAAACAGCTGCATGCTTTCACTGACACTTGGTGACCTCTCTTTGTGCACCCAGCCTAACCTCTTAGGTTATTTCCTGGCCTCCTTTCTGTGACCTTTGACTGTGGCCAACCTTTAGCTGGAGAATGTGACATTTTGTTCTCCTCTAGCTGACATGTGATGCTCTCATTATTCAAAGGTATGTGAAAATAATGACCTCGAGTGACCTCTGAGTTTCCTTTCATTTATTGGTTGTTTTTGGTGCTTGTTCAGCATGTGTCTAGGTGACGGGGTGTGGGTAGAGATTGGAGCAGCCTACGATGGCTAATATATAATTTTATTTATTTCTAATCACTTTCCTGCCAGATGAGCCACTTTACTGCATATGACCAAAGCTTCGCATTTTTTCTTTATTAATTTGGGGACAATTTTGACCTTTGGACAATAGGTCTTTTTTTGAAATTTAAGAAATTTGGTTTAGTGAATGAAACTACTTGTTTCTATTGTCTTCTCATCAAGGACATTTCTACATTTCTAAAGATAACTATCCATTTAATAATATGAAATCCTTCTTGGAAAATAAATAACATATATAGAATAATAATAACGTGACAAAATGAACAACTGAAAAAATTTGTCGTTGACATTTCATGTACATGATCCAGTTGGTTGTTTGAAAGTGTTCTCTTTCTAAATAAAAAGTTTTATGCAGTTTATCATGTACTTTTAATAAGCTTGATTATACTTATCGATTTAATGTTATATTAATTTGTATATGTATGTATATTAATATAGAATGTGTACAGTGGGTACAAAATTAATTAAGAAGGAACATTAAATTTAGGCACTGGGAAACAGTGGTCATAATTTGCTAAAGCTAGATTAGGCATGTCAGTCTGAATCAGATTAGAGTGTTTATCCATAGGAATTTAGAGACACTTAAAATACTACTTATCTCAAAATGTTCCACTAAATACTTTATGTTATCCAATTTCTAATTTCTCTATGGTATCCAATTTCTAGTTTCTCAATAAGACAATGAATATTAATGAATACCTTAAACAAAGGTATTTATTAATTTTAATTAATGAATAATTAATGTTAATAAATTAATTAATTAATATTTCTTTAATATTGATAGTGGTAATCTTATATTAAACATTACCTTAATATTACCTTAAAAGGGTATTTATTAAATAAAATAACAAAATAAGGAATTATTATCCCATTATATAATGTGCATCTGTTTATATTTTGTTCCTAATCAGTTTTCACCTCTAATATAATTATATCTAGATTAGATCCAGCTACTGTAAAAAATTGAGGACAGGAGTTTGGATTGCTTGGCCAAAACTTAAGGATGGTCATTAACTCAGATTTCATAACTTTCCAGGGCAAGCTGTTTAGATGCTGATGAGTGACTTGAGAATTATTATAAGTACAGTAACAATTACATGCTCTTCAGAACACAGGCCTTCTTGCTATGCACATTCAAATGAAGAAGAAGTCATCATCCCTAAGCCATCCTATCCCCTTTAATTTTATCTCTAAACACACACACACACACACACTGATTACATTATCACACTACTATTTTCTTTAGTATAGTTAAAAAAAAAAACCTTTAAATTCAGAAATTTTCCCACTTATAAATCAGTCTATTATTTAAGCACACATTTAGGGAACATTGACATAGTAAATTACTTTCCTCTAAAGGACCTATCATAAAACCATCCTTCTCATTTCTGAATTTATGCAATTAATTTCAAAAAGGACATAAGAGCGTTAGATACTTCAAGAACAGGTTGTTTCGAGACTGAACGATATTTGCCAATCAACCACCCTTGACGCAGGGTGGCATTTTCCCAGAGGAAGCATGCTTTTATTTCTAATTTGCAAAAGGATGCCATATGGGCTCTGCATTCGACAAATACTTGAATGGGATACTTTATATAGAGAATTCCACGAGATGCAGGAAGATAATATAAATCAGACATGGATCTGGCCTTCAAGGAAGATGCAATCTGGTAGAGAAAATCATTACAGCACGTTTAAACTTCTAAGTGCCATAGGAATTTTTTTTTAACTGTATAGTTTCATGAAAAATAAAGAGTTTCAACTAAAGTCAGTGTTTTTGCTCATCTGTAAAATTCATTTCTCTTGCCATGGTCTTTGTGACTAATTAGTATATATTGCTTTATCAGACACTAATCAGTGAAGCAAAATTTACAAGTAATTCGATTTAGGCCCATTAACCACTTAGGATGAAATTTGGAGCTAATTCCAAAGCTAGATCTTCTTTTTGCAAATAAAGATTATAACACCAAATTTAACCTCCTAGGTTAAGGGTTTTTTTTGCAAGGTAGAGAGATAACAATTAATCTGTGAGATTGAGTTCACTTAATGTGACTAATAATCATAAAGAAAAAATGTAGAAAAAGTACAGCATGGCTACATGTTTACTCATGTGTTTCCACTCTGCCCATGTTCAACATGAGGATTCCCTTCATGAAATTTTTTTCTTCTCCATTGCCCAATTCTGAAAACTTAGTCTTTCATCTTATTTTGTAATCAGTGATATGCTTCAAAGATTTAGAAAGAAATCTCAAAAATTACTCCAAAGAATATTTCTTGTGATTTGTGTTTTGCAAATATGATTTTGCAAATTTTTAATGGCTATTTTTGTTCCCATTCAAATACGTTTACTCTAATAAAGGACCAAGTCAAAAATACTTCACAACTCCCCTTCTGAATTGAGAAGAAAAGGGCTGCACTAATTGCTAAACAGAGATGAGTGTGGGATAAATGTGCTGCCAGGGTAAGAATATTCAATGAACAGAAGTGATAATGGAAGAACAAACTGATCAATATTTTGATAATTACATACATTACATTGGAGGGGACATCTTTATTTTGTTATTTTGTAAGGTTTTATTAAGAAAGCATTACACATTAACTTTAAAAATGTTTAGACTTATCCCATTTACTTGGTGCTTTTGTCTCCTTTATCTGTTATTTCCTTGTTTTTGGAAACAGCATTAGAAACCTGTTTTTGCACTTAGCTCATTCTGTTCTCTATAAAGATTCTAACTTGCCAGGCATTTAATCACTATTAAAGACAAATGTTTTCACTTGTTCAAAAAAGTTTTCACCTAATAATAAAATATGACTTGCCACATAAATGTCACCCTTCATGGACAAAGTGCTTTCAAGTGATAACGGGTAACCAAGTTATAAATGTTTAAAAATCGTGTCTGGCAGGAGACATAAGTTTCCCTCTTCAAACCCCAATAACCCAAAATTGAAGAGAGTCAAGGTCTGTTTCCTGCTTTGTGATACTGCCTTGTTGTCATTTAGATGTCTTTAACCACAAAGTCCCCATGTTCCATGTGGTAGATTTCTAAACAGACATAAATCTACCTCCTTGGCCAAGTATAGTTTTTCAGAACGTGCTTTTTTAAGCAGGAGAAATATGCACAGAAGACAGTAGAAAAAATTACTCTAATTTACTTTACCCTAACTGAATTCCCAAGTCTTTTGGTACATAAGACCTAAACTTGGCCATGATTTCCAGCTTAGCATAAGTTCCAGAAGTAACATACCAAACTCTAATAGCTGAAAATAGCACACAAATTTAGTTTTTTTGTAGTGTTTTAAATGAACGTTTCATGTGTTTTCTGATTATGTATGACAAAATAAATGTCCCTAATTTTTTTATGTAATTATAACTTTGTCTCTTGTTTACCTTCAAGGTGTGATATATTATAATTCTTGCTAGTTTCACTGAAATTTAAGGAGGGGTCTAGATATCATCAGTATTTTTGTGTCATTATTAATTTAAAGTTACATACTTCTTTTCCCTCTTTGAATGGGGTTTTAATTTTTAAGTATAAAAATAATTAATTGACAATAACAATTGCTTTATTTTGGATCCATTAAGGCCAAAATAGATTATTGTTTAGCTTTGGTGTGAGAAATAAAATGATTGATAATGAAAACTGAAAAGGACTGAATAGATGAATTTATAAATCAGATATAGTTTCAGGAACTACCAAAATTCACTGTGTTTTGCCAATGGATCTCTCGTTTTATTTTAAAACTAATAAAAGCATATTTTTAACATCAGCTTTTTATTTGGTCAGATCCAACTGACTCCTGTTTTACTGACATAATTGAGTCTTTATTCCCATCAGTGGAGAAGAGTACTTTGAAATATTACTTTAAAAATAAACGTGAAATCTTTTTCATACTTTAGGGGAATTTTTTTCCGCAGATCAATAAATTATAGGACACAATAACTCAGTATTTTCTTCTCAAGTGAAATTGAAATACACTTTATATACATAAAATCTGCAAAGGAGTTCATTTCAGCAGGATAATAGTTAATTTATAGTACTAAGTTCAAAAAGGCAGTCTAAGATAACAGACCAATTTAGGTAAAGATGTGGCACATTTATGCTGGAGGAAAATAAATGTCAAGTAGAAAACCATATCTGAAATTCAGATCACATTTAGATGCAAAAAAAAAAAAACTGTTAATAGCAGTAGGGGGGTGATTGTATTCCAATTAAATTTTCTTTACTCACATCAACCAGTCTTGGCTTGAAAGTCAATCATATGATTTATAGGGCTCTTGAGGAAATAAAAAGAGGGAAGCCCATGAGAATGAGAAGAAACTGATAATATAACTTTTCTAAAAAGGCCATGAATTACAAAGTTTAGGCCTGAAATGGAATTGGGGTAGTTAAAAGGAAGTCATTAAAAAAATTTTAAAAAATTTATATTTATTTTTCCTTTTTGTATATGATATTATTCACTGGAGATTATTTTTGAAGACTGGGTAAATCCAGGTGAAGAATTCTAAGTGTTATATAATCTTTAAAGAGAGTATAATTGGAAACAAGAGACTTCCTAAGGTTTGGAGTCGCTTGGTAGGAATTCGGTGCGATAGGATGGGGATGCACATGGCCGGGTGTGCCTTTATTACAGCCCAGAGCAAATACCAAAATATGTGTTTTAGTTATGGGAAACTCAAAGTGGCTGCCTGACTCAAATTGTCCTTGGGCTTAATTTTGAGTAAATAGTACTATTACCAACTGGGTGAAAAATTTTGAGAAGTAGAAAAGCATATCAAATAGAGATGTGAAAAAGAAGTAAGTTATGATATTTGTTTTTTTCAAAACCCAAAGGGCAACACATAATTTGAAAAGGAGTATACACCGAGGATTGGGAACAAGATTAATAAGTTCTTTGTTGTCCCCCAAAACCCTGGATGGGTATTGAACCAGTGCCAGTTTTATAAAACTATGATATGTGATATTTGACTCTAAGTATTGATAGCACACAGAAGACTTGTGTATCCATAGATTTTAGGGGAATTTTGAGTTGTCATGGTGGTTTTTATTTTTTCATTGGTATATCTAACAAAGCTTTATAGTATTGACAGACAGCTGAGATGCTAAGAGGATTTTTTTGAAAATTCTTTTGTACTCTTCATATAATGATGGATCTATTAGAACTCCAAATTAGAAAAATCATGGGAAAAAGACTCAGCTGAATATCATAATCATAATGGCATTGTCACAACCTTAGTTGACTTGCAATGTACTTGTTTATGCAACAATATCTTTTGATATTTCAACAATGTTGGTCTTAAACGTATTTTTATCATAATGGTCCATAAAATGACACTGGGGACAGAAATAGTTATGAAGGAATCACTAGGAGTTATGCTATAAATATGTATATAAGATCTTTTCATAATGCACATTACATACATTTGTATTAAGTGACTTTTAAGAATATTGATTATTGATCTGATAAACTATAAAGTCATTAGGGTCTTTGTGTAAATAACTATTTTTTTCAAATTGATACTGCTGTATAATAAAAAATTCTTATGAAAAATGCTTCTAGTCTCTTGCATGCTGAATAGCCACTTTTCAACATTAAATATCTTGGCAAAAAAATACATTTTAAAATTAAGAAGCATTTAAATTATACAACCGTGAAAAAAAAAAGAAAAAAGTGAATTAGTCAGCATGCACTTTAGCACTTATATTACTTTAAGATGGCCAAGGCATTTTGTTTTAAGTTCCTGTAAACATGATTTACATATTTTTTACATTAAAAATTTTTTTTAATAGTACATAGTCTACTCTAAAAGAAAATCATGCTTTCTTATTGTGGTGCTGGTCCCTATTTTTGAAGATTTAGACATATCAAAGAAACCTGAGTTGTGATAGTCACATTCATAAAAACGCATAAGTCCAAGTCTCTTGCCCACATAGAAATGGGAATATTTGTTCTTTGAGGTATCATCTAACTCCAGTAAGATTAGCCCACATCACAAAATGCCAAAACTACAGATGTTGGCATGGATGCAAAAAGAAGGATCACTTAAACCCTGCTCATGGGAATGCAAGCTAATACAATCTTTCTGGAAAGAAGTTCGGACAGGACTCAAGGAACTAAAAGTAGACCTACCATTCGATCCTGCAATTCCTCTACTAGGTATATCCCAGATCATCAAAAATCATTTTACAACAAAGACATTTGCACAAGAATGTTTATTGCAGCCCAATCCATAATTGCCAAGACATGGGAACAGCCCAGGAGCCCATCGACCCATGAATGGATTAACAAATTGTGGTATATATACATCATGGAATACTATGCAGCCATAAAAAGGATGGTGACCTCACATCTTTTATGTTTGCCTGGATGGAGATGGAACATATTCTTTTTAGATAAGTATCTCAAGAATGGAAAAAAAAGTATCCAATGTACTCAGTACTACTATGAAATCAATATATAAACACCTACACATTCATTCAAATGGTAAAATACAACTATAGTCCAGAAAGTAGAAGGGAAGAGGAGAGGGGTAGGCAGGAGGAAGGGTATTTGGGGGGACCTCACCTAATGTGCATAATGCAATGGTACATTTCAAAACTATTAAGAAAATTTTCTGATGGATATGGATTTATTTGTGATGGATGTGTTACTTAGTTCAATGTAAGCATTTAACATTGTGTATCAAGTCAGTACACTGAACCCCACACATGCATCAATGTACACAGTTATTATTTAATAAAAAAAATAAAAAACACATAAATCATAGAAATATGTCATTGCTGAAATTTAATGTGTTTAGTCTGTGTTATGTATAAAGATCAAGTTGAATTCTTCACAGCTCTTTGTGACAACTCATCTTAGTGTGAAAGAGAAACTAAAGAATGCACTTTTAT
The DNA here is from genome assembly GCA_963573935.1 of Arctocebus calabarensis. NCBI lineage: Eukaryota > Metazoa > Chordata > Mammalia > Primates > Lorisidae > Arctocebus > Arctocebus calabarensis. Next base: position 29,934 of record CAUYON010141744.1, read on the forward strand.
TTACCCAACTCTCAATAATGCATATTAATAAATTAATTAATGACACAAGTGCATCTTTGCCCACATTGTAAGTTCCTTGAGGACAGTACCTACAGCTTATTTTAAGCACCATCAATATCCTACTTGATAAATGTGTGATGGAGAAATGAATGACAGATGAATGCATGTATTTAAAAGGAAGAAAACTTCTTTTTCTATCCAAAGGAAAGGACTTCAAGTATCAGAAAGAAAATCTATCTTTCCAAGGAAAGATATTACAAAGACTGTGCTTTAGAATCATGGACTTTTAGAATTGGAAGATACTGCTGAAAGTAAAGGTGATAATATGTACACATTCAATGCCATACTCACTCAATTTTTATAAATTTCAAAAAGCTTGGAGTTTTTGTTTGTTTGTTTTTTGCTTGATTCTGTTGGGGCTCAGTAAATGATACTCCAAGGTGTGTTAGCATGCTAAGCAACTTTGAATTAGAGGTTGGAAGGCCTTGGAAACTGCCAGAACCAAGGTCTTTCTGACTTTCCCTCGTCTCTCCCCCGAAGCGCAGGCAGGAGCTCTCTCTGAAGTTCCCTTATCGAACTGAGAGAAGTTCTTCTAAAGAAACACAAGTGCTTTCAATCCCCTGTCTGAAATCTCATTAACCAGAGACGATTAATCATGGAATAAGAAACTAAAGATCATCACCACACCCACCTGGACAGACTTTTTATCTATTTTTCTGAGAGCTGCTCCCAGAGAGACTTTATCTGCATATTAAGACAACCTTTGTTCATAATGCAGTTCCACCCTTCACCTTCCCACCTCCTGAGAGCCAGGGAAATTCCGTCTCAGGCTATTGTCTGTTCTTCAGGTCCATTAATCTCCTCTGAAAATCATTTGCTCTTCTAAAATGACCTGTAGCTCCCACTTCTCTCTCCCATATGCAGAGCGTATTTAAAGCTTTGAGCATGTGGCCCTTCCATGAGTTTCACACTTGTGTGCGTCTGTGTACCTGCACATTAATACACTGGTTTACCTTTTCTCCTGTCAATCTCCCTATTGCCAGTTTATATTGGCAGACTCAATTATCCAACTCTCAGAGCGAAAGTTTAAACTTCCCTACTGTTTTCTCCCTGTCTCCCCATTTGAGACTCTTCATCTTTTGGTATCTGATAAATAGCTCTCTATTTTTATCTTTTACCTTATTTGGCACAAAGTATACAGATAGTTTTTACAGAACAACCTTATTGGAACTGGAAAGCAAATTGTTTCTCTAAACCATGGGCTTCCCTTGGTTCAAGCACTGTGTTAATGAGGCCAGGGCAATGTATTTTCTGTCTGTAGCCCCTCTCTGACCTCTTGACATCTTCCAGTGCTCTCAGTGAGAGGTCAGAAAGGAGTAGAAGAATCTCGCACCATGGAAAAAGCACATCACTGTGTAGCCCTACTCATCACTTTTTGGTAAGCAGCACAATTTGATGAAAGTTCCTTCTAGGTCCATTTGAAGACTTTAGAGCGACTCTTAAGGGTCGGAGACAGCTGACCCTGGAGTTTAAGTTGTTCCTCCTCCCCACTCTACGTGCCATCAAGAAATGTAGACAAGTGAACTTTAAGGTTGGAGAATTACTGTTACCAAAAAAAAAAAAAAAAAAAAAAAACCTGAATTATCATAAACACATCACTAGGGGATAACATCAACAGGCCAACACCCCAAGTTTAAACATTATTTCAGTGTCAAGTGAGCTCAAAAAGATGCTTACCTTTCTCTGAAGCCAAGATCAACAACCTGTATTATGTAAATGTTTGAACTGGTGTGAGATTCTTGCTAGAATTTAAACCAGCCCAGGGCCCCCAGCTGGCACAGGCACCGGGGTGGGAAGCATGACCGAGGCGAGCTCGTTCACCGCTGATTTTTTCTCAGGTCACTGAGCTCCGTAATTACTGGAGGATCAGCATCCAGTGCCAATAGTCAGGGCCTCTCTTGGGACTGTGTGGCCATGTGCTATTTTAATGCTGCTTCTCTGTGCCACCTGCTTTGCGCAGAACCCGCTGTTTTTGTTGTTGTTGCTGTTGTGTCTGTTTTTGGTGTTGCCTTAGTTAGAGCATCGTTTTTTGGTTCCAAATGTTTATGTGCTAAAAATAACTTTAAACCTATAAGTATCTGAACTATTTTAGATACTCAATGGAAAATAAAATCAATAACCCTAAAGAAAGTGCCATTTACTAAGAGCCCACTAGGTGGGAATTGCCCCAATGACCTCCAGAGGGCAACACAAAGCACTGTGGGACAGTAAGCCCAAGTACTTTGTCTGCCCTGTGGACTTCAGGAAGACATACATTTCAGACAATGTCATATCAGTGAGAATGTGTGTGGGGGTAATTTGGAGGTAATGTGTGTGGAGGTCCTAAATGGACATGTGCTTTTCACTTAGACAACACCATAGTACAGCTAACCCAGGGTTTACAGCTGGCCTACATGAGGGTTCATCAGAGCTCGGGCAGACTTGGTTCCTTAATATTTTAAATTTTCACTGGATCTATAGGGATTTCTTAAAAAGTGCTTGCCTGTGGTTAAATAATAATATACTGTGTACTCACTAGCTCTTTCTTCTTAACATTTCACGGCCACACTGGGAAATAAGCAAGCAGGATTCATTATCCCCACCTGAGCAATGAAGAAGTAAGATTTAGAAAGGCTGGAGAGTTCTTGTTTTTGCATTTTTCCCACACTAGTAAACCATTGTTCCTCACTGTCTGCACATATCACTCTCTGCATAGTAATGAGCCCAATGCCAACACCGCAGATCTACTCTGTTTTCAAGTGAAGCCTAAATGACTTTCTCAGCTCTGTCCTACACATTGAAGAGAAACATTCTGTGTGCTGGCAAAGTCTCTACGATTCTCAGTATGCTCAGATGAGAGGAGAAAAGAGCTTAGAGGGGAAGGCTATATTCTGAATTCAACAACAGTTAGAGGGTTCTCCCTAGGATGCCTCACTTCCTGGGACTTTGGTCTTATGCAAAATGGTGGCATTGGTTTATACCCCCCACACCCCACTGCACCATGCCCTTTAACTCCTGTATCTGATGCCTTCTTGATCCTTTCTAAATCTTCTTTTAGGAAAGGAAGGAAGCTGTTACACCAAGAATTGAATTCCAGGTACCAGCTTAAAGGGTTACTGCTCAGAAATATTCGCATTAAAATTAAGGTCTAGAAGGAGAGATTTCAGTAGGCATTGATCTATGGATAGTCATGAAAAGAAATTTTTTCTGGAGAGCTGTGAAAGGGAGCTGTTTGCAGCAGCAGTCACTGCCCTCTTCCTCCCTCTCTCCTTCCTTCTGTCCTCCACCACCTTCTGGGTCCCATCTGGGATTCCTGGGCCCTTTGGAAAACAGAGAGTTGGTGAGATGCGCAACCGGCTGTGGATGGGGGTGGAGGAAGGGGACAGAAGGAGCAGGGATATGATGAAACCTGATTTTCCAGTGAGAAAATCGAGGCGCTGAAGAGTTCACTGCAGTTAAGTCTACACAGTCTTGAAGATTGCAATACCTGAGGGTGGAGCAAGATGGTGGACGAGTAACAGCTTCCTTGTGACTGGGCACAGTGAGACTAGGGAGAGAGGACTTCAGGCATCTCTGCCAGGCAGGATCTGCCCAGAAACTTTCCTTTGGGGACATAGGGAGAAAGTGTGAGGCTTCTGGACACCCCGAGGAAGGCTAAAGTGGCAAAGATTGGGCAAGTGGTTGCGTCTGTTCGTTCAATCTGATCCTGTCGGCGGCTGTGGGTGGGGCAACAGTGGGACTGCAGGCTGGAAAGGCCCTGCCTATGAACTGTTTGGGTTTCTTTTGGACTTAGCACTCTGTTGAACTGCCTTGGGAGAACTTGGGGAGAAGTGCAGAGGTTTTTGAGTGTTGTCTGGGGCCCCAGACTGGGCCACCAAGCCAGACAGAGCTGCCAGTGTTTGGTGGTGGGCCGTGTGGAGCCATTGTGGGAGAACTGCCCTGACAAGCTCCACCCTCAGGATCACAAAACAGGCATTGGGCGGGAGCCAGTAATCTAGTGACTGAGCAGCCTAAAGGCGGGGACTGAGAGGCCTTGCAGCCTTAGCCCTCAGGGGCATAGGATGAGACCAGTTTTGGCACACTGGATAAGTGGATAGCCACTCAAGGTGTGATCCCAGCAAAAGCGCTTTCCTGGGAAAGCTTCTGCTTAGCCCAAGTTAGCAATTTAAAGTGTCTTCTAAGCAGGCTGAGCAGGATTTAAGCTCTCCACCCTGCAGGGTTTGAGAAATCATTAGAAACACAGGGTCACTCCTTACAAAGATCCAGTAACAACAGAGTGAATCTGCCAGGGTCTGATCTGGGAGAGACACCTCCCAACTCTGAGGACGGTCATAGGCAACAGTGAAAAATAATCATGAGGTGGAATCAACAGAAAAACTCTGGCAATATGAATAACCAGAGTAGATCAACCCCCCCAAAGAATGACAAGGTAGATGAAGCACAAGATCCCCTGCATAAGCAAATGGCTGAGATGTCAGAAGTTGAATTCAGAGTCTGGATAGCAACTAAGATCAGCTCAATGGAGGAAAAGATGGAATTAGAATTTCAAGCAGTAATCCAAAAGAC
>CAUYON010141749.1:0-11690 GCA_963573935.1 Arctocebus calabarensis
CCCAAATTAGTTTTTTATTAACTAGTTTTATGTGACTTGATTTTTTAACTTGATTTTTTTTTTTTTTTTTTTTTTTGTAGAGAAATAGTCTCACTTTATCGCCCTGGGTAGAGTGCCGTGGCGTCACACTGCTCACAGCAACCTCCAGCTCTTGGGCTTAAGCAATTCTCTTGCCTCAGCCTCCCTAGCAGCTGGGACTACAGGCGCCCGCCACAGCGCCCGGCTTTTTTTTTTTTTTTTTTTTTTGTTTGTTTTGCAGTTCGGCCGAGGCCGGGCTTGAACCCGCCACCTTTGGTATATGGGGCCGGCGCCCTGCTCGCTGAGCCACAGGAGCCGCCCTTAACTTAATTTTTAAAAATACATTTGTAAAACCTTTTCTGTGTCAAGTATTTCACTATTCGGAAGGAGGCTTGACACAACTCAAATGCATGTTCTGAGCGTGGGACTGAAAGTGAAGGGAGCCGTGGAAAGGGGCAAGTGGGAAGTGGTGCCCCGGAGGAAAGCAGGGCCGGAGACACTAAGATGAAACCCACAAGCTCCCTGCTCTCAGGGCCTTGCAGGCGCCTGACATTCATAGAGCCAGAACCACAGTAACCCTGAGCTTACTTCTCACCACAGAAGCTGGGACAGGGTGGAGGCCATTTCTGCCTCCCTTGGTGAGCGAGCACTTCATGACTCCCAGGAAACCCAGTCTGAAGTTACCACTGGGTGCTGGTCCCATGTGTGAAAGGCACACATCATCCCAGCCCTGCCGGAGTCCATGAGCCAGACACATCGGGGAGAGGACTGTAAGGTTCTGTCGGCCCACTTAGGGAATATTGTAGAACTGGCAGTTACTTAACTTGGCAAGCTGAAATGTGGTGGTATAAGTAGGTCTGGGCTTCCCTCCTAGCTCATTGCAGTAAAAACAAATGGGGCCCACTAGGATAAAGGCCAAGAACTAAACTAAAGCAGATGAGACCCATCCGAGCAATATCCTTGATGGATGCCCACAGTTAGCTCAATGGCAGGGCAGGGAGACTGTGGGGTGAGGAGTAAACAGGAATAACAGCTTCATTGAGACTCAGGATTCCCAACCTTTCAATAGGATGTGTGATAAGACCCTACAGAGCTTTGGCAGGGATCAAATAAAGATAGTCCATTTCCCTCCAGCTTACAAAACCAGAGACAGAATAGTGTAGTTTCTGTAATATTCTTTTCATTATTCTTCAGCGTGGTCAACTAGCTCCACCATGAGTCCTCCTAGTTGTGATTAAGTACAGTGGTAAGTCACTCGACCTGGTCCATTTAGTGATAAGGGGCCTCTTGGGCAATGATGGAGATGTTATGATTTCAATGATCATAGAACACATTCTCCTCTGCTAGAGGTCAAATATGCTCCTATCTCTACCATTCTCTGTAGCATCACTGCCATCGATGAAGGATGGAAACGTTGCACACATTCACATGTGCACAGACCACAGACCCTACAAATACACCTTGTGTCTACTTTGAAGGGATGACTGCAATTTTAGGTCAAAATGGGGGAGTTTGGTAAACACCCTTTCAAAATGCATTCATCAACTTCTAAAGAGCTAAAAGAATTGATGTCTCCATGACTACCATGCAAGCAAATCAGTCCAAAAAAAGATGTAGCAAAAGGGCAATTTCATACAGTGGAAAAGCAATGTCTTCAGATTCCATCTCCCAACTCCATCACTTACAAACTGTGTTCATGGGCAAGTTACTAAGTTCCTTAAGTGTCAGTTTTTTATACGGTTTTTGTAAGTATCCAGGAATAACACAGGATATCCTAGTGTATTCTGTGGAGCCCTAGTCCAAAGAGATGTTACATACAAGTTCTATGATAAAATTAGTTTGAGAAGCAAAACCCTCTTAAATAATTGCAGTGTAGAACAGTACATTAAAAGCTCTAGGCTTGGCACCTGTAGATCAGCCACTAGGGTGCTGGCCACAGACACCAGGGCGCTGGCCACAGACACCAGGGCTGGTGGGTTCAAACCCGACCCAGGCTTGCCAAACAACAATGAAAACTATAACAGAAAAAATAGCCGGGCATTGTGGTGGGCACCTGTAGTCCCAGCTACTTGGGAGGCTGAGGCAAGAGAATCGCTTAAACCCAAGAGTTTGAAGTTGCTGTGAGCTGTGATGCCATGGCACTCTACCAAGGGTGACATAGTGAGACTCTGTCTCAAAAAATAAATAAATAAGTAAATATAAAAGCTCTAAAGAGTCTTGCAAAAAAGAAGCCTGTTGAACTATGTTCAGCTAGATTTCTTTAGGCTAGGCATAGTGGCTCACACCGGAAATCCCAAGGTGGGAGGATTCCTTGAGTCCTGGAGTTCAAGACCAGCCTGGGGAACATAGTAAGACACCTTCTTTACCCAATTTTTTAAATTAATATTAGTGTTCTTTATTTTTTTAGGAGATTAATTTTTATTTTTTATTATTTATTTATGTATTTATTTTTGAGACACAGCCTCAAGCTGTCACCCTGGATAGAGTACTATGGCATCACAGCTCATAGCAACCTCCAATTCCTGGGCTCAAGTGAGTCTCCTGCCTCTGCCTCCCAAGTAGCTGGGACTACAGGCGCCCGCCACAATGCCAGGCCATTTTTTGGTTGCAGCCGTCATTGTTGTTTGGCGGGCCCGGAATGGATTCGAACCGGCCAGCTCTGGTGTATGTGGCTGGCGCCTTAGCCCGTTGAGCCACAGGTGCCAACCAATATTAGTGTTCTTTAAACTCACCTGACCACAAGAAACTGTTAACACCCTGCAAAACACTCCTTTGAAAAACATTGAGATAATGAATACATAGTGGTTGGCACAACGGAGGTACACAATGAATGCATCTTAATGAGGCAGACATTGCCATATAAGGAATATATGCCCCTTTCCTTCCTGGGGTCCTATATAATTCTACGTACAGGAATATAATAATAAAAACAGCAGTAGTAGTGATAATAATAATGTGGTAGCAACACAGTAATGTTTGATCCCACAGACCAGACATGACAGACGGGGTCTGAACCCAGACCTATCTGAATTCAAAGTCGTTATGCAACACTGCCTCCCTGTTCCTCAGTGATCCCCCCTCATGAGCCACAGTTGGAAGGGGACAATCACTAGTGAACACTGCTCCCTACTGACCCCAAAGAGAAGCAGCCTAGGCTAAGCAGCTGGGCTCCTACCTGGTGCCGTACTCCATCCTCATCAACACACTGCGTGCAGGCCTCCTCCAGGACACAGCTGCCTTCCAGCAAGACCTGGCCGGGGGGACAGAAGCAGCCTTCCGAGGGATGGTCCCCACAGGAGCTCGTGTTACCATCACAGTGCCGGGGACAGCCGCGCTCACAGTGGTTGTACACCAGGGATGGTGGGCAGGACATAGCTACAGACACAGGAGAAGGTCACTCCCGAAGGCCCACACAGGCCAGAAGGAAACAGAGATATGGCTGATTCAATGTGCTCAAACATCTGGCAAACTGCAGGGGCAGAGATACCTAGCTTCCACCCATTTCCAGTCTCCCCATCTTCCATAGAAATAGAACCTTTAATATCTCAGATTGCATGTGAAACCCACACACTATACCCCATGATTGAACTAATGTACACAGCATGATTCAATAAAAAAAAAATAAGAAGAACACGGGACCAATGTCCACAGAAGTACTGATATCTTGTGCTGTATAATGGACCTCGCTTCTTCCTTTAAATCATATTGTAAGATACGCACACTTCTATACACTTTAAATAAGGAAGAAGCAGTAAGTGTAAAAATTAAAAACTAGGGTATGGCGTATACATATTTTAAATAGCAGTGTTGGATAGTTTGTTACAATTTTGTGCCCTGTAGAATAATGTTAACATTATAAGTTTCTGTCATGTAGCAATGATAATGCAAGGGTTTATATACCTGGAAATTATGCAAAAGTTATCCCTTTTACTTGGGTCATTAATATTGTCAATAGGATTTTATTAAAGATACTTAATAAAATATTTAGTGGAACACTTAAAAAAAAAAAAGAAGAAAGAAAGAGAACCTTTATCTGGTCATGTGACCATCTACAGTCTACACTCTAGACTAAGGACTGCATTTCTCAACCCCACTTGCAGCTGAGAGCAGTCCCGTGACTGAGTGCTGACCAGTGAGCTGGAAGAGAAAGTGTGTTATCCAATGGCAGCTTCCAATGGTTATCTAAAAGGACAGCTGTGCATGCCCTTTGTCCCTTTTCCCTCCTTCTCCCCTCCTGCTGCATGGAACATGAATGTGATAACCAGAGCCCCATCTTAAACCACAGAGAAAGAGACCACACTTGAGTGAAGGCCAAGCAAAAAGCCAGAACCCAGTTTGAAGTCCAGAACCAGCTGAGCCACCTGCCTTTGGTCAGCAGTACGACAGGGAATGTTACTTCTCTGAACTTGTGGTCAAATCTAGTTGTAATTATGGGATGCTGAATGTCCTTGGTAGATTTTCTGGTCCTCTTTTTGGATTCAATGCTTTAAGATCTTTTTAAAATTAAATAAGGAGTCCACTGCTGTGAAGAGCTCCCTTAGGAGAGAAGCTAATGGGTGATTCACACCACCCAACCTGCTCAACAAACTTTCTCGGGTTCTCATGGTGCCAAGGCAGATGGTGGAGGCTTCCAAGGATTTAGAGCACCAAAGGTTATTTTCTCTGTGTGCACAGTTAAGTAGCCAGGAAATACACAAAGAAATCAGTAAGCAGAGGTGATTCTGGTGACTTAGAAGCTAACATTGCCCTTTGATCTGCAGGCAGGTTGAGAGGAGAAAGTTTAGTCCACACTGACTCAGCAATTCAGAGCTCAGGGGACCCTAGGTTTGCCTAGTCCAACTGTCTCTGAAATGTGGAAGCTGAGGTCCAGAAACAGTAAGGGCACACTTGATGACCAGCTGAGCTGGACCTAGGATGCCCAGGTCCTCTGGGCCCAGGTCACAGCTGCTGACAGGCTCTGTGGATAAAGCCTGAGACTCCAGCATGCTTGTACAATGTGATTTCTCCCAACAGTCAAGAGTTAAGTGTGATAATTGAGGATTTCAAGTTCATTGTTCTTTCCACTCCAGCATCCCTGGAGGGCAGGATCCATATCTGATTGATTTTGGCATCCCCTACATTTTAAATGATCAATAAATGCCAAGTCCAGATCTGAAAGCTGACCTTACGGGGAAGATATCACGTGGTATTTGTAATTAAGAAGCTTCTTGGTAATCAACTGGCAAGATTCTACTCACCCTTCAAAATGCTGCTCGGGCAAAGTCTATACTATGAGTATTTGCTAAAATGTGGTGCAGTTTAAAATTCAACGTGACTGGTCAGACGGTGTGTCTAATACATTAAAATCATATTTGAGCTACAGAAATATTACTGGAAAGAATCTTAGTGGGTCCTAACTGGAATCCTACGTAATACTCCTAGGAAATACAGGGATTTTCATCTTTATTCACCAGATAAAGAGCTAGAGAGGTTGAGCAGCCCCCCAGTTACTTGTTCTCCAGAGTTTTCATAGGTCCACAGGGAGACTCACCACAGAAATCAGTTGTCCTCCAGTCAACACAGACCCCACTGGTCCGACAGAGGTGTGCGTAAGAAGAGATCACCTCACATACTTGCTCCCGGTGGCAGCTGTCCTGCTGGCAGATGGCATAGAATGTGGCTGGAGCCAGGACCTTGTGGCACTCAGCAAATGCCACTGAGAGCAGGACCTGGCAGTGGGAGCTGTGAAGGACAGGACACTGCTCCTCAGGAATGGGCTGGCAAGTCCTCCCCAGCTGCTGCACGGTCCACTCCTGGACAAGTGCTTTCCAGTCTGAGGTGACTGTACCGTCCCTCAGCACGAAGTCATTGGCCCCATTCTCATCACAGATCCCTAGAGAAACAAGAAAAGACAAAACATTGGCAGCCCTGGGTCCCAAGTCACTGATTCAGGAGGCTGGCCATTATCCATCCCCACTAGGGTCTGACCCTTGCTACTGGATCCTTGATAACCGACCCAGAAATAATGAGCATCCCAGAGCCCACAGAGTACAGCAAGCAAGGTCATACATGTTAGGGGAGGCAGAAGAGGGCCTGAGAAAATGTCCTCACCACAGAGACCATACGTCTTTGAAGCAAAGGTCTTGGGGCTGAGCTGCAGTTGGAACTCATTGTTTCGTGGGGTGAATGTGAGGATGTGGCCAAGATGGTTGAATCTGACCTCATGCATGACGGCCCCATAGATGTTGACTTCCATGTTCCCATCCACGTAAGGGACAGAGATTGGTCTGCCATTCACAGCCACCTGCCCACAAAAGAAAAAGCTCATCATCAGTCCTAGCAATGAGGAATCCCAGAACTTCACCCTTGGCTTCTTACCAAAGTTACTGAGAGTCAAGGCCTACTCATCACACACATAACTACAGCGTGGCCTCAGGACGTGAAGGCTACCGACCAGCAGGCCTGCTAAGATTAAGGGGCTGAACAGAGCTTGATCCCAGAATTGCTGTTATCATACTGCACAGGCAGCCATGCACCTGGAACCTGAAAGCCCGGGGCTAAAGGGAACCTTGAGTCTGGGAGACTCGGCAGGGAAGAGCGACCCTCACGATGGGCTGAGAAAGTTGCTCTTTGCCAACTCACCAGGACAGTGTCTCCAGGAGTACCTAATAGGACCACTTGAAGTCTCTTTGGTGTGTAAAAATGTCACTAGAAGTTCTTACATTGGTTGCCCCCCATCTATCATGTCAAACATAGTATTGGCTCGGCGCCTGTAGCTCAGTGGCTAGGGCACCAGCCACATACACGGGGTCTGATAGGTTCAAACAGGGCCCGCACCTGCCAAACAACAATGGCACCTACAAGCAAAACATAGCAGGGCATTGTGGCAGGCGCCTGTAGTCCCAGGCACTTGGGAGGCTGAGGCAAGAGAATCGCTTAAGCCTAAGCGTTTGAAGTTGCTGTGAGCTGTGATGCCACAGCACTGTACCAAGGGCAACAGAATGAGACTCTGTCTCAAAAAAAAAAAACAAAAAACATAGTATTAAAATGTACTCACATCCTGTGATTAATATATAATTTTTGCTGTAAAAATTTTGAAAGGGTTTTTTACCATTCTGATTTTAGAATTTTTGGTTAGGAGGTACTCAGTATATGTATAAGACTAGCTATGATTTTTCAGCAATTATTGCTCAGATTCAGGAACTCTTGCAAAGTGAGAAAATCTAGCCTACAAGTTGTCGCATAATGAAATATTCATGATTTCAACGTGAACAAGAAGTTGATATAATGTAACCTTTTGTAGATGTTTTATCGAACATTTATTTATATCAGTTTTGCAATTCTCTTTTCAAATTTTGGACCTATACATTTTGTATGTGCCTGAAATACATTCAAAGGCCCTAAATATTTTCCCTTTGGAAAGCTCACAGGGCTCAGGCACTAGGCTCATGATGCTTCCTGGTTAAACATTCCTGGTGCCAATCCCAATTCCCTATCAGTGCCAGAAACTGGCACTAAATTCACAAGTTCACGCTATCTGAAATTGATTCTTTCTTCCAAATCTGGGCCCAGTACAGCATAAAATCGTGCCAAGACAAAGGAGACAGCAATAAATCCCTCATAAGAAGGTAGTGCCCCTCCTGTTAGGCAGGGGCCGAGTTCCTAACAAGGGCACCAGCTAAAGCCCCCTGCACCTGGTCCCAGCAGCTCCCTGCAATTCAGCTGCTGCCTTTCCATGGGAGCCAGAGAAAGCTGTTCTCACCTCCATGTCACTGTGGAGCTCAATTGAGAGGCCGCTGTGCTTCAGCTCAATGGATTTCATGCAGCTCTGTCCCGCCCCAGGGCTGCAGGCACCTTTATGGAGAATCACCTCCAGGTCCTGCTCCTTGTTTTGAAATAGGACGTAAGAACAGCTGCCAGTCAGCTTGAAATTCTGCCCATCAAAGGTCACAATGTGCCGAGTGGAGCTGCCTGTGCACACACCTGGACAGAGAAGAGAAGAGGATGGGCGTGACATATCCAAACCCCCACGCCTGCGACATGCAGAGAAGCAGGTGTGAACAAGTTGCACACAGATAAATACAGTTGAGATCTGAATAGGCCCTCTAAGTTATACAGACCAATTTCCTGATTTCTACAAATTTGGAAACTGAGACTCTGAGAGGTTAAAAAGGGTTTGGTAAGTAATACTTGGCTATTAAATATTCTCCTGGAGAACATTTAGAAGACAAATCGTACATTAAAATGTGTGAAATTATAGACCCACACCTCTAAAAACTGTAAATGTGCAATGCGAATGATCCACTCTATAGGGACGAATGCTTTGGCCTAGAAAACAAAGTTAAATTCCAGGGGTGTTATGACTCATTGAAATCACAAAGGGTTAAGTAAGCTATAAGCTCATGATCACATTGTAAAGAAAATTCACCTAAAGATGCACGTGTCCTTTCAGCTGCCAAGTGACTAAAGGTACAAGTGGCCACGTTGACTTAATCCCTTAAGAGATCACATAGGAGAAATATTTCCAGAGCCAAAAAAAATGATTGGGTCTTAGAGCCCCCTCATTTGACCTGATGCATTCACATAATCAACAAGTTCTCAAAGTTCCCATTAAAGACACCATTTGTGGATATTCCTCATTTTACATCTACATAAAATAATTAGGTAAAAAATCCCCACCATTACATAAATAATTTGACAGCTAATCTTGGACCTAAATGAAGGTGGAAATGAGCTTTCCACACAATTCACAATAACATCTACAGTGGGGGGGTGAATAAAAAGTTCAAGAACTGAGAGGCTGATTTGGTGGAGCCATGAGGCCTTACTAAAGTCCCCTTGTTCACAGCCAGGTCTGGGCAATCCCTACCTGCATGGGTGACGGCCACGCAGAAATTTGACAAATGGTGGGTCTGGATGCACCATCTGCCCTGTCCACCCCCACCCCCTGAAGTTCTTCCATTCAGAATTCCCTAAGCCTTTGAGCAGCCAGTCATTTCCAAGTGGCAGGACTGAACACTCTGGGCCCATGAGCTTCTGTGCTGCAAGTGACCCCACACTCCAGCAGTCAACATTGTCAAGTCAAGGAGTCATCTTTATTGTCACGAGAATGTAAGGAATCACAAGGCAAAGGAATGTTTTAGCTCCCACGTAGCAAGCCAGTAAGAATGGCCCCGCCCACCACGAGATGAACTGTGACAGTGGAATAAACATGTTAGAGCCAAAGGAACTGGGGTTGAATCCTGTTCTGCCGCTTGCTCGCACTTTTACCTTGATAAGAGAATGAAAATGAGTTGATGAAAGAAGCAAAAACATCAGAGAGAAAGTCATACGAATGTAAGAGGGAAAAAATGGAGTCTTGAAAAAAGAAACAACAATGGAACAGAAGTAATAATTAAAGACTATAACCCATGAAAAGATTTGGGAAATCAAAAAAGAACCAAATCTGTACATTGAAAGCACATGCCATATGTCTGGGAAAATTAACCCAGAACAGTCAACCCTGAGGCATATTGTAGTAAAATTAGATTTCAAGATAAAGGAAAAATTTTCCAGGACTCCAGTCAAAAAAAGATCAAATAATTTACAAGGGCAAAGGAATTATATTGGTATCAGAATTCTGAATAGCAACATACAAAGGCAAGGCAACAATGGAGCAGCACTTTTCAGAAATTCAATGGAATAAAGTGTGAATTGAGAAATTTATATTTAGCCAAGTTGCCCTTCTAGCATCAACGCTACAGAGAAACTTTTAAATACACAAGAACGGATGGAATTCTGTACCCAAAAACCCTTCTTGAGAAATCTACTACTGATAAAAAAAATAAGCTCCCTCCAACTAAGAGATGACCCGGAAATATTATCAAAACAAACAACTGATATGAACATCTTTATTTAGGTAATCCTAGATCTAAAACTAAAACAAAGCAAGAGTGGAAGACTAATGTACAAGGGTGATATGCTGTGACACACTAGAGCATGCAACTGGAAAACGGGGGAGCAGGAGTAGGAAGCAGATGAGTGCAGAGTGTTCCACAGGCCTCACGCAGAGGAAACCTGTGCAACCACAGGGACCCTGGATCATGTTCGCCATGGGTGGGAGAGAAGACTTGTGTGTTGATACATTGAGAATATTTTGTAAACATTTCGTAAAATGTTGTAATGAATGTTTTGCAAATAAAGGTCCATGTAGCTACAATTTCCCATTTTCCCCATGTTTGGTGACTTTAGGGACATCCTGTACAATAACCTCATTGATAGTCGAGTAGACAACAAATAGAAGCTAAAGGACGCTTTTAAAAGTCAACAAACTGAGTAAGAGTGAGACCCCCATCTCCAAAAATGGTAAAATAAAACCCAGCCAGGCATGGTGTTGCATGCCTGTAGTATTGCCTACTTGGGAGGCTAAGGCAGGAGGATTACTTGAGCCCAGAAGTCTGAGGTTGCTATGAGCTATGGTGATGCCACTGCACTCTACTTGGCAACAAAGTGAGACTTTGTCCCAAAAAAAACCCCAAAAAACTGACAAACTGATTAATAGATTATTAAATTAAAAAATAAGGGCTTAAGGGCACTGTAGAAAGGTATAATTACACAGGTAATAACAGGAACAAAAACATAAACCTTCCTAAACACCAAAGAAGAAAGAAAAAACTGAAAAGCACCCAGGTACAGTGGTTCAAACCTATAATCCCCATCACTTTTGAGGCCAACTTAGGAGGATTGGTTAAGGCTAGGAGTTTACAACCAGCCTGGGAAATATAGCAAGACTCTGTCTCTATAAGAAACAAAAAATGACCCAAGCTTGCTGGAAGTGCCTATAGTCATGGCTATTTGGGAGGCTGAGGTTGGAGGATTACTTGAGCCTCAAAGTTAGAGGTCACAGTGAGCTATGACTCCAGCCTGGGCAGGTACACAAATTAAAAGGCAAAGAATACATACCACATACAGAAATAAATGAAAAATAGAACAAACATAGACTATGACAGAGTAAGATCAAACACAAAAGGCAATAAAGGAGAATAGGCTTAAGTTGTCTACTAAAACAAAAAGCGTTTCATTTTGGCTCAAAAGAAAGCTACAACTGCGTGCAAGAGGCCCACTTACAATTCAGAAAGGCTAAAGTAAAGGGACAAAAACTATCAGACAATATGCAAACAGGGATGGAGGTTCTGACGTCACACAAAGTAGTCCCCCCCAAAAGTGTAAACATGACTAATAAGTGGATTTTGAACACTAGAATGTGTACAACGGAGACATAATGGCTGCACCTCTGCACCAGACAACACCGTAACGTCTTTATGAAGCAAAAAGTACAAGAGAGGGTGGTGCCTGTGGCTCAGTGAGGAGGGCGTCGGCCCCATATACCGAGGGTGGAGGGTTCAAATCCGGCCTCGGCCAAACTGCAAAAAAAAAGTGCAAGAGAGATGGCTCGGCACCTGTGGCTCAATGGGCTAAGGCGCCAGCCACGTACACCTGAGCTGGCGGGTTCGAATCCAGTCCGGGCCCGCCAAACAACAATGTTGGCTGCAACCAAAAAATGGCCGGGCGTTGTGGCGGGTGCCTGTAGTCCCAGCTACTTGGGAGGCAGAGACAGGAGACTCGCTTGAGCCCATGAATTGGAGGTTGCTGTGAGCTGTGATGCCACAGCACTCTATCCAGGGTGACAGCTTGAGGCTCTGTCTCAAAAAAAA
>CAUYON010141752.1:0-28854 GCA_963573935.1 Arctocebus calabarensis
GATGTACTCACACTCGCATATTATTTTCAGGATCATATTCCCAAAATCATGTCTGACCTACTCTTGTAGGTGATTTAAGAAATCTTCTGATGCCATGAAGGCTATGTTAGCCAGTTTGAAGAAAATATTTCAAATTGTATAGAAAACTAGTACATTGTACCCTAAGATTGCATTTATGCACACAATCATGATTTAATAAAAATAATTAATTAAAAAAAAAGACATTAGGCTAACTGTTCTACCCTAAAATAGGTTCTATTAATTTTAGGAGGAGAGGACTCCTTTACATGTGACAATCATCTAAAGATATAAGGCATGGACAACAAAAAATTTTTAAGTGACACTTTAAGTGAGCTAAAGATGTGCTGGGAAGAAAATGTATCACAGTAAATAAATATAAATTTGGAATACTGCATAGACTACATGGGATTTAAGCCACTCCTTGAAGGATTGATAATAACTGAAAGCAACTTTGAAGAGGAAAATAACATGTACATCCGTTGGGCCCTAGGGAGAAGATCAGATCATGATTACACCCTTAAATAGACTTTTAATAAATCAGAGGACTCAATATTGTTAAAATATCCATAGTGCCTAAAATAATCTACAGATATAATGCAGATGTTATCAAAACCTTAATGCCATTTTCAAAGAATTATTAAGAAATAATTCTAAAAGTTACATGGTACCAAAAAAAGAGCCCGAATAGCCAAAGCAATGCTGACCACAGTCAACACGAGTGGAAGCATCACATTACCTGACTTCAAATTATACTATGAGGCAATAATAACCAAAATAGCATGGCACTGGCATATACTAGACATATAGATAAATGGGATGGAATGGAGAACTCAGAAATAAAACCATATAGCCACCACTAACAGATGTTCAGATGTTCAACAAAGATGTTCAACAGATGTTCAACAAAAATATACAGTAGTGAAGGGACACCCTATTCCATAAGTAGTTCTGGGAAAATCTGATAGCCAAATGCGGAAGAATAAATCTGGATCACCATCTCACCATGTGCAAAAATTGATTCAAGTGGGCTGAAGACTGAAACCTACGTTAGACCTAAAACCATGGCAGTCCTAGAAGAAAACTCTCATAGACATCAACCTCATGAAAGAATTTCTGACTAAGACCCCAATAGCAAAAGCAATAAAATCAAATATAGACCTATGTGACTTAATTAATTGAAAAGCTCCTTCATAAAAAAAATAAGCACTCAAAAGTGTGAATAGTCAACCTACAGAATGGGAGAAAATATTTGAAAATTATGTATCTGACAAAGGACTAATCCCTTAAATCTATAAGTAACTCAAACAATTTAGCAAGAAAAAAATTAAAGAAAACATTAAGTGGGCAAGTGACATGGATAAGCACTTTTCAAAAGAAGATACACAAATGTCAAAAAAACATTAAAAGGGGTGCAATATCACTAAGCATCAAAGAAATACAAACCAAAACCACAATTACATATTATCTCACTTCAGTCTACTGACATGATTAAAAGGTCAAAAAACAAAACATGTTTGTAAAGATGTACTAAGAAAGGAACACTTATAAACTTAGTGGGAATGTAAAATAGTAAAACATCTGTGGAACTCCAGGTGGAGATTTCTCAAAGAACAAAAAGAGAATCTACTATTCAATCCTAAAACCCCACTTCTGGCTATCTACCCAAAGGACAAGAAATCATTGTATCAAATACCTACCTGCAGTAGGTTGATTGTGTCACAATTCACAATTGCAGAGACACCGAATCAACCCGAGTGTGCTCGTCAACCCATGAAAGTGTGTGAGTGTGTGTGTGGTGTGAGGTATTCGCGTTTTGGGAGTACTTCTCAGCCCTAAGAAAGAATAAAAAATGTCATTTTCCCTAACTTGGATGAAACTAGAGGCCATTATCCTAAGTGAACAGAAAAATAAATCCTGCAGATGCTCACTTTTAATGGGAGCTACATAGGTTATGCAAGGACTCATAAAGTGGCATAACAGTGGGGACTCAAAATGGGTTAGGCTAACAAGGGGTGCAGGTAGAAATACCTCTGTAATACCTCTGAGGTATTACATACACTATTCATGCGAGGAGTGCAGTACAGTAGGAGTGCAGTAGTGCCTTCTGGGAACTCTGAATTCGAACAAAAGATGATAGATTATTTACATGGATAGATAGATACACACATATACAGATATGTGAAACAATAACCCAATAAGTGGTTTATCACAACAGGGGAAGGTGCTTCTAAGGGCGTAGGTATTTTATTTTGCTAGAGACATAGGATGTTTGAACAGATTCTTAAAGAATAAATCCCTAGGAGCAATTCCTATTCTGTGAATCCACTTCAATCATCCGTAGTCACCGCTGCTTTGGAATGTTGCCTGTGGAATCTGTGCTGAGCCTCCTGAGCCACCTTATAGGCGCTTTTCTATAGAAAACAGGCTCTCCTCAATATTTGAAAGTCCAAATACAGACAAATTCTTCCCCTCAATTCCCTAAGCAAAACTAACACAAGGCCACACACTTTTTCACTCTTTCCCAAAGACTTGAGAGTGGAAGAGGGAAAGACAAAATAGAAAACAAACAAAAAAAAAACGGAGGTGGTGGCTGTGAGGTTCTCTTGTGGCTTGAGCTGAGCGAGCGGATTTGCTTACTACTAAGTGTTTTTCTTTGTAGCTCCAGCAGATAAGTATGTTGCTAAAATGCATCATCCTTCCAGAAGAAATTAACTTTACTCTTCTTTCTCTTACATCCTCGTTCCTATCCTATTTGTCTTTATGTCCAGCTAGCAAGAGTTTAAATTAGTTTATAATTACTCCCTTCAGAGAATAGAAGGGATCCTTTTCAGAGGCGGGTAAGGGAGAACAGCACAGATGCCAAAGCCACTAGGTTTCCATTTTACCTCTCGTATTTACTAGCTGAGTGACATTTGGGAATTAATTTAACCTCAAATATATCAGTAAAATTGGGTTAAAACTCAACCCAAATCTCCTTTCTCATAGGGTGTCCATGAAAATTAAGTGATAATTATTTGTTAATTATATCTAGCAAATAATGCTCCATAGATATTTAAAATATCATGACTATTATTAAAAGTGAAGAGTGTAGTCAACATCCTCATCTGATGAATAATTACTCTGATATTCATCCTGGGATAGGTATTTAAAAATAATGGTTTAGAATCTAGTAACTAAAAGATCTATCTTAGAATAAAGTGTTTCTGTTTCAAATAACACATTAACTCAACTCTGGTAGCTAAAAAGTCCAGTAACTCACAAGTTACCAGGCATTTGCAGTTTTGACTTTGGTCTGCTTTCAATTTGAAGGGTCTTTTCATCAGATTTCTGCTGCACTGGAAATGAGAAGGAAGGCTATAATCTGAGAACACGTGGGAGAATGTAATGTCATGGGTTACAGTGGGAGCAAAAGGACCCTTTCATTAAAGCAAAATGTTCTCAGAACCTCACAAAATAATTTTTGCCCACTCAGAATTTATTACCCTGAAAGATAATGCCTAATAACAACATGCTACTTTGTAAAGCTTTTAAAGACTTCATATTTTATTAATTAGAATCACAAGTCCAAAGCTTAATTGTCTTCCCATCTGGAACCAAGATGTCAGATGATGCCCAACCAGAATGTCGTAAATCAAGGCGAGATGGTTCTCTGTTGATTGCCCTCGTCTGCTTCAAACTTGCACTGAGCCCTTCTCAGGATCCTTATTAACAAATTTAAGCTCCCACTTGGCCATCTGTGTCACAAACATTCAAACTATCTGCAAACTTGCAACCCTCCACTGCTTCTCCTTCTGATCAGTCTAAAATGTGATCTCAAATTCTAGTTTAGGGAGAAAACAGGAGCCATTCAAATAGGAAATACCTCACTTTACTAATATGAAAAAAAATGTAAATTTTCCCAGTTCTACATCTGTGGTATCTTCCCTCAATACAGTTAAAATAGACATGCACTTACTCTTTTTGAGGATAATCTCCTCAACTGTGTTTTAGATACCATCCTATTCTCAGTTCTCTGAGAATTTTCTAATATCTGGCAACATAAATAAGGAGATTTTTTTTTCTTTCTTGTCTTATGTAAAAAAAGTCTTACCTGGGTTTTTCCTATGTCTCTTCAACATATTCAAATCTCTTCAGGTATAAAAGAAATCTTATTTCCATCTACTTCGAGCTACCACCCTTTCTCCGTTCCTCCTCCCACTCAAAGCTTTGCAAAGTTTTGTTAGTATTTATTCTTTTCTTTACCACACTCCCCGTTTACTCTTCAAGTCATTTTAATCTTCTAAAGGGATTCACATTTATACCTCCTGTTGTCTCAAAGTGGTTGTAACCACATTAAACAGAAGTTCATGGCTGGGATTTTTCTAGGCTCCAAAAGGGGTGAATGTTCAAACTTCTTGGCATAACTCTGGTTTCTGATTTTCAGTATAGAGTTCATTTTCCCCACAAGAGCACAACAAGGCACATTGTTTTCTCTCTTTTTGGCAGAGAAGGAGTGTTTGTTTGCTGGTGCGTTTGTGTTTATTCTTTCTCAGTGGGCATGGTCTAGCTTTTATAGAAGGAGCTGAGTCCCAACTCACCATTTTGCATAGACCCAAGTTTCGTCTTTGGCATCCAGCAGAGCTGCTTAACCCCAAAACATTAAAGTTATTTTTAAAAAGTCTATCATAGCGCTGTCATCACTAGGTTTTGTTGACCATTTAAATCTTAAACATCATGAATCGCTCTTAAGTTTGGCTCCTTTCATCAATTTTACTTTCCTCTGTGCAAAGTTACATAATATTGAAAGAAGGAATCGTGTTCTTATCCAATTACTTTAGGACATATGTGTCTGCATGTGTGTCTGTGTGTGTGTAACACATAGTTATGTAACCTCCTCTTGCTAAAATAAAATACAACCTACATTTCATTATATACATTACCAGTTTGATTAATTCTTCTACAACTAATTTTATGAAGCAGAAAAGGGCCCTTTTGTAACACTTCTCAGAGTTTTAATTTGAAAAGTGTTTCTATATTTATTTAAATTTATTAATACAAGGGCTAATTTTTATTTATTATTGAACCCCCAATATTTTCTGGCATGCCTGCCATACTTTAAAAGCTCAATAAAAATCTAGATTTTGATGGATGTCCCAATTACCCTGATTTGATCATTTACATTAAAATATCACATGGACCCTGAAACATTTATAATTATTATAGGTCAATAAAAATGTTTTTATATAATATTTATGTAATAGGGAGAGTTTTCTGTTTTACTTCAGATATCATGGCATAAGATCACTTTTTTTTAATTATACAACAAACACTTGTTATTTTGTTTTTAGTGTAATCTTATGTGGCATGCACTATATATCATCATTATATTGGGTCAGGAAGTGCAATAATAAACAGATTAATAAAAATATTAATTGTCAGACCTGTCATGATAATTCAATGCCTTTTAACACGGAGGCACTACTTACCATTCAGAAAATATGGATATAGTGATTTTTAAACTGTGAGAATCATATCACCCCTAAAACATTTTTCATTACAATCCAGTAATCCAGAGCCAAAACTCAAACTCATCTCCCTAGCAGTTAAATTCGATCATTTTGTACCATGGTATGTTTCCCTTATGTAATGTATGCCAAGATAATCTCATTTAACAAAAAAGATTATTTGATATTAGAATGTCCACTACATAAGCAAAGCAAAATACCTCACACAGTGTATGATGTAAAGTATGTGTTCAAACAATATCAGCTCCCTTAGCACAAGTACAAGTGTGTCCAAAGAGATCCAAATATTTCCCATCTTTTTTGGAGAGGATGGGGGAGGATTCTTAAAGTATTCCAAACTTGGGACATTTGTCCATAGAAAAGGAATAAAAAATTCTATGGTAAAACACACATTAGGGTCTGGGTCCCCATATCTAATCTTTCCCCACTTCTGCTTTTCAGGACTTCCAGTGCCCTCCAACAAGCTTTCTTTGCCCAGAAACTCCATTCATCTTCTGTATGAACTTCCCACTTAAGTTGGAATGGTGAATGAGTATTTGTCCCAGTCCCCACTATGAGACTAACAAAAATTAACAGAACCCTACATTAAGAAATAAACATAGGCCATATTTTTACTTTTAAAATGTATTTTTATTTTTTAAGATAGAGTCTCATTCTGTCCCACTGGGGAGAGTGCCATGGCGTCATCATAGCTCATTGGTTCCTGGACTCAACCAATTCTGTTGGCCTCAGCCTCATGGGTAGCTATAACTGCAGGTGCCGATGACACCTAGCTAAGTTTTTCTATTTTTAGTAAAGACAGGATCTCACTGTTGCTCAGGCTGGTCCAAAACTCCTGGGCTCCAGCAATCCTCCCTCCTCAGCCTCTCAGAGGGCTGGATTGTAGGCATGAGCCACTGCACTTGGTCTAGACTATGCTTTTAAAGGAGCAAGTAATACAATAAACTCAACGAGTGACGGAAACTATACATTTTAGCCTCTCCCTTATTAGGAGCACAGTACATTTAGAAAAAGAGAATCAATCCTTCTGAAGGCCAAGAGAACTCTTAACCTGGGTGGTGAGGGGGAAGGAGTGGAGCAAAAAATAGGACAAAAGAGGGAAACAAAAAACAGACAGAACGAAAGAGGGGACACGAAAAGCGCCCACCTTGGGAACTGTCTATACAACATTGAAGGACGGGGTAAAAATACGTGGATTTTATTTCTCAACTACTTCTCAACTGTGATGGGAAAATAAAGGGACTTGAGTTAGATCACAGGCAGGAATCATTACTCTGAGAACTTGACATAAAGCAGCTGGCCAAATACAAGACAGAAGAAATAAAGGATGGTGATCCAAAAGGGGCCCTTTGATCTGGGAATCTTTACAGTGACCCAGACTCCTGCTGGGTGGTGCACTCAGCTTAAAGTGAGGGAAAGCATATTGTTCACAGGCCTCCTTTAACCTCCTCTGTCTTTGGGAAACTGTGATTCCACAGAGTGTAGGGGAACTGCTGTCTGATTTACCCTCTGGTTCGGCAGAAACGCAGAATTAACTGCAGGCTCATAAAATGCAAGAAGTGAGCAGCCTCCCGGCCTAAACACTAAAGCGATGATTTAAACAGTGCCCAGAAACGCAGTTAGAATAGAACCAACAGAGGAAAAAGGAAGGAACTAAAAGTGGCCTGATTCACCTTGCCTTTCTATATGACACGTGAGAATCAAAGTAGATAGAGAAAGCAGAGAAGGGAAAAGCACTGAAATTGGAGACCATTTCCACAGCATACTATTTCGATATTAATTAGTAACTTGAGAAATGGCTTAATGATATAGTTTAGAATTATAGGAGTAATAATTATCCTAATAAAACACAGGATTTTTAGGCTCAGCGCCATAGCTGAGTGAGTAGGGTGCCAGCCACATACACCAAGGCTGGCGGGTTCGAGCCTGGCCTGGGCCACCTAAGCAACAACGACAACTGCAACCAAAACACACCTGGGCGTTGTGGCGGGCATCTGTAGTCCCAGCTACTCGGGAGGCTGAGGCAAGAGAATCACTGAAGCCCAAGACTTTCAGGTTGCTGTGAGCTGTGTGATACCGCCGCACTCTACCGAGGGTGACATAGTGAGACTGTCTCAAAAAACAAAACAAACAAAGAAACAGGTTTTAAAACTTACAGATTATCAGAAGAGATTGTATTTATCTACTTAAACATATAAAAATATATATAAATGTATACATATATCTCTCCCTCACACACGTTGTATGTCAAAATAACATATAAATATATATCATATGCATAAAACATAGGCTTGTATAAATATGCATATACATATATAAGATGACAGAATGACATATATCTATAGTAATATTACATGAGAAAGACATGAGCGTCACACTTTGAGTTGTAAACATACATTATATATAATCTTTAAGTCTCCAAGACAGATTTCTCACTCTGAGACACTACACATTTGTAGGGCACTGTGTAATAAAAGGAGTTTCCTGCTCTAGGAAATGGCCTTGTTAAGAACAGAGGTACTCTGGAACACAGTAGCCGGTGTCAAGAGTTTACCTACCTTAACTAAGTCACAACAACTTTTGCTAAGCTACAAAAATGGGGGACCCAGTTTCTGGATCATCCTGCATCTTTGTGTCTTTCTCAGTGTACTCCACGCAGCTTAACACAGACCTGTAGACACAGGGAGTATGCGGCTCCGTATCGCCCTCCTTAACCAATAATTGACAGCTGTAAAGGGAGGTTATATAAATTCAGCCGTCCTTATAATCTAACTTGTGCTAAGTTTTAGGTACTGCTGATTGGTTATTACTGCCAGATAAGTCACAATTTTTTATACAATCGCATTCTGGTGACAAAGCCTCAATATTAAAGAAAATGGATGTCATTTTAGGCACTCATAGACAAAACAGAAAAAACTGTTTATGAAGTGTGTTGCTATGGTTTCAGTGTGTTCCACCAAAAAAACAAGTGTTGGAGATTTAGTCCTTAATGCAACAGTGCAATTAGGTGGGGTTAGGTGGAGGTCTAATAGAAGGTGTTTAGGTCATGAGGAATTTATCCCAGTAAGTGGATTAATGCAAACAATAAAAAGAGTTGAGGCTATAATTTTCATCTATCTATCTCTCTCTCTCTCTCTCCTCCATGCCTCTCTCTTTCATTTTCTCTCAATCCATCCCTCTTCTTCAACCATGGGATTACTCATCAAGAAGACCCTTGTGGGATTCCTGCCCTTTGATCTTAAACATCTCTGCTTTCATGACCCTAACCAATAAATCTCTGTTTTTATTAATGACCCAGTCATGGGTATTCTGTTATAGCAGCACAGAATGGACAAAACATGTGTTTTCTTATAAATATTTTTATAAGAAAGAGTTCTCTTTACTTTATTTGCTCCTAACTCACTTTATCAGCCCTCACTCACTGTCACTGCATCAGGAAATAATGGTTTTTATATAATTAAAATGAGCATTAACTGAGGACTGAAGACCATGTTCAGCTTGGTGATGAGGATATGGAGGATATAGAAGAAACAGCAAAATTTTTTTTTCTGTTCCTCAGTGTAGGACCTATGGTCTTGAAAGGAGTACCAATATATGTGTATCCAAAATACTTAGTTTTTTCCATCTCTTCTGCTGCCAACACAAATTGATCTAGCAGGATCTTGAAATAGCCTCATAACTGATCTTCCTGTTATGATCTTATGGCATATTATTTTCCATGTATCAACTAAAACAAGATGCTTCAACCCTGATTTGATTGCAAACTTTCCTACTTAAAATCCAACAGTGGTTTCTCGTTGTTAGGAAAAAAAATCCATTTTTATAAACAATGATGAGCAAAATTTCACATCAAGCCATGCTGAACGTTGATGTTATCCTGCTCAATATAAAACACTCCAGCTATACAGACCTCATTTCTGTTCCCTCATTTGTAATTCAGGGTGATCCTCTTGCCCGAAGTTGGGGCTCCTGACCACCACATACCTGGTTCTTTCATATTAAGTCTCTTCCCATTTCAAGTAGAGTGTAGTCCTCACCACACTGCCCTATCATCCTCTTATAGCATATTTCACTCTGTGAAGTTATCTCGTTCAGGTATTTACTTGTTTAGTGTGTGTCATTTACCTTCTCACACACACACATACATGCACACACAAAATAATAATTACAATAGTGACCTTCATAGTCTTGCTCATTGCCATATCTCCTGTGCCCAATAATGTTACTGTGGAATCTAATGACTAAAAAAATAGGGTAAGAATGAAGACATAAATGAAAAAAAGATGTTATTTTTTGATATTCTGTCTTCTGTTATTAGGAATTAGAAAATTTGCATAAAGTCACTGGTAGGCTTTCACATAATTTTGACTTGTTAAAGTCAGTGTTGTCTGGGCACAGTGGCTTGTACCTCCAATCCTCACTACTTGGTAGGCTGGCATGGGAGGACCACACAAGCCCAGTAATTCAAGGTGTCAGTGAACTGGGACTGCGCCACTGCACACCAGCCTTGTCAACAGAGCAAGACACTATCACAGAAACAAAAATTAATGTCATGCCTTGACCATGTTAAAATCATAGGTATATTACCAATGTTTAGAATGGTACTTTAAATGCTATTAATGAATAATCATTTAGCTATGCATATCTAAAGATAAACTTTTTTTTTTTTTTTGAGACAGAGCCTCAAGCTGTCACCCTGGATAGAGTGCCGTGGCATCACAGCTCACAGCAACCTCCAATTCCTGGGCTCAAGTGAGTTTCTTGCCTCTGCCTCCCAAGTAGCTGGGATCACAGGCACCCGCCACAACGCCCGGCCATTTTTTGGTTGCAGCTGCCATTGTTGTTCGGCGGGGCGGGGCTGGATTCAAACCCGCCAGCTCAGGTGTACGTGGCTGGCGTCTTAGCCCGTTGAGTCAAGATAAACTTTTTAATAAGATATTATACCTTTGTCTTAGTAATTCTATGTTTAGATATTTAGACTAAGAAATATAAGTGAAAGGCAGCTTTGCTACTAAACTATCTATAGGACAAAAGTTAATTATTTAAGAGAAAAAAAATCTAACAGAATGAAAAAAGAGAAAATTCACAGCCCTTTGTTGGATTACCCACCTGAGGCTTACCTAGTTTTCTTTAAGAATAACTTGAAACTTACTAAATGCAGAATATAAATGTCTGAACACAATAACTAAGAAAATGCCATGAAGACTATGTTAACCAGTTCAATGAAAATATTTTAAATTTTATATAAAATCAGCACATTGTGCCCCATGATTGCATTAAGGTACACCACTATGATTTAATAAAAAATTTTTTAAAAAAGGAATAACTGCATGAGGCTTGTTCTTTATACCATGTAAAAAGAACTGAGAAGGTAGAAAGAGTGTCATTCATGCCTCAGTTTATACCTAACCATATTCCAAGGACCCTGATAAGCCAGCCTCACAGCTACCACTGCTGCCTCATCAATATCACTTGTCCGTAATAGCTGATCTTTCTTATTTTCTCTTCCTCTGTTTCCCACAAGAATCCCAAGCTCTTTACCCTCAATGCCATCACTTTCTTTGTTTCTCCCATCTTGCACCCTTCCCCCACCCCGCAGAAACAAACTTTTTACTTCTTTCAATCCTAATTATTGTGTTTAGAATTTTTTCTTAGATTGATCTGTGAGTTCTCACCTAACAGCAAGTATGTGCCAAATTCAAAAGTTTAGCATTAAGCCACTGAATAAATAAGTACAAGTTCCATAATTAACGTCTAGAACTCACCATCATGCACTTACATTGGCAGCACTGTACAAACAACTTGGTAAGGTTTCATAACCTTGATGTATTAGTGTCTGACAGTTGTGTTCATGTTGACATGGGGTTGCGTTTGGCTTAGCTGTGTTCATTATTGTTGTGTGTTTTTGTTAACCATTGTGAGAATGTCAGAGCTTGAATTAGAGCAATAAACAAACATATTTCTTTTTAAATTTGGCAAATTTGGAAGCAAAATCAGAGAGCTGAGTTACTCCAAGTTTATGGGGACAATGCCATGGAGAAAACAGTATGAATAAAGGGATTAAATGTTTTTCTGAAGGGACAAAAATTATCAGTGATGAAGAGAGGTAAGGGAAGCCAGTAGCTAGTGAAAACATTGCAGAAATCAGTCAAATTGTACATCAAAATCATCAGCTAATAGTGAGAAACACATTGGACTCAGCAAACATTGATACATAAACAGGAAAGTCTTACCTAAAAATCTTAGCCAACAACTCATGGCTCTTGCATCATAACAGTGCACCAGCTCACATGTCACTCTCTGCAGGGGAGTTTTTAGCCAGTAAATAAATAACTGGATTGGAACACCCTTCCTATTCACCTGCTTTGGCTACTAGTGACTTTTTTCTTTACACAAAGATCAAGGAAATATTGAATGGAAGATATTTTGGTGACATTCAGGACATTAAGTGTAATATGATGACAACATTCATGAACATTCCAGAAAGAGTTCCAAAACTGCTTTGAAGGGTAGACTAGGCACTGGAGTAGGTGCATCACTTTCCATGCAGAGTACTTCAGGGATATTTTGGAATTTCCTTCTTTTATGTTAACATACAGGGTGTTTGTAATGTTTATGTACAATTCAAAGTAGTTTGGTATAGTAAATTGCCCACATAGCTTATGGTTGCCCCATACACTTCATTGGTTTTCTTAAAAAATAAAATAAAAGTGTTTCTATTTTTAAAAAAATTGATGTCACAGATATTCTGATTTTGAATCCTCTGTGTGGCAGATGGAATAGTGACAGCTCAGAATGTTCATGGAACTGTGAAGATATTATATTACATGGCAAAAGAGACATTGTAGGTGTGATTAAGTGAAGAATTGTGAGACAGGGACATTATCGTGGATTATCTGGGTCAAGTCAATGTAATCATAAGATTCCCTTTAAGAAGGAGGCTAGAGGGTCAGAATCAAAAATGTGCTTAAAAAAAGCAGAGGTTGAAAGGACGTGAGGCCGTGAACCAAGGAATAAGCATGGTTCCTAGAAGCCAGAAAAGGCAAAATATATATTTTCTCCTAGAACTCCCAAATAGAATGTAGCTCTACTGACTCATTCTAGACTTACTTCCAGAAAAGATCGATAATATGTTTATGCTACTTAACATAAACTGGTGGTTATTTGCTACCACAATAATAGTAAACTAATACACTCTGTCATATAAAAGTTAAAGTAAGAGGACAGTCCGCACTAAGTGATTCACAGAAAGAGACACATAGAAAAGGGATATTAAAATTAAGAGGTTTTTTGTTATTTAAATTCATATTTTTAAGCCTCTCATCTTCAGGACTTCCAACACTCATCAAGATTTATACAAAGGTATTCTGGAAATGATATTGAAGCACCCCCCCAAACAACACAAATTTCACTATTGGGCCATGTATATGAACATTCTAGAACACCACCACCAATATCAGCAGAGCTGTTCCTTTCTAATCTTTCCCCTTCAAGTTTTCCTTAGTCACTCATTTCAATCATTATTTTTAGCTTCACTAAAAATGACAAGAGGAGCAAATGAGTGTAATTTATTCCCAGTCCTGTCAAGTACAAAAGTGGTTCATTACCTGCTTTTTAAAAAACACAAAGGCCTGAGCTTGTGATTTGGTAACATTTGTCTCCACCGAGATATGTAAATTTCATTATAAGTAAGTAGAAATATTTTTAGCCTACTTCAAACATGTGGTTGTTTAGAAGCATTCTTCTCCAAAACTTATGATCATGAAAAGCTTAGAGATATTTCTTTTTTTTCTTTCTGGTAGTTTTGGGCTGACAGAGTTCAGAGACAGCATGCTGATTTTTTGAAGTGCAAGAGACTGTATTTTTTAATACACATACATATCTAGATGTCTACACACACATATATGTCATTCAACTGATTATAATTCAATGGAAGAAAAGAAATCAAATATTTAAAAATTAAAATGATTAATTTTTGAATGACTAAAACGATTTTGTACAACATGATACTCAAGAATTACGCAGTCATTGTAGATTGGTATTGCTTGTTTTTTATTTATGATATGTGTTGTCATTCTGTGTTCCAAGTTATGACAGCTGACGGGTATGTGATCCAAACTGCTGAGCCATACCAAGTGATGTAAATGACCAAAAGGCCAAAGACACCCCTGGAGCAAGTTATGAAGCTGATAAATCTGTTTTGCTCCCTCTATGGTCCTTTGGATCTAACAATTTCCAAGCCGTCCAGGCACTACAGCCTTCTCATCACTGCTTGTCGGGTCCCCCCCAGGACCCACACCCTTGTGACACAAATAACTTCCGTGCTTTTATCCAGGGGAATGAATGCATCTTCTTTCCGTTTCATTTAGTAAGCTATCATGTAATTTGTCTAAAAATATACCTGAGACTTCCAGTCAAGGTGGTTTTATGAGCTCAGATTTCATTATTCTTTTTCTCCTTCAAATGCTAAGATATCTGCAAATAAAAATGAAAATTATTGGCACTGCTCAAAATCAAGGTAGCATCTCTGTGGCTCTAGAGAAGATTAGAAACAGAGAGGAATAAGCTGGGAATGAAGGTTCTGAATTACTGGGTCTGGGTCCAGAATCTGACCAAGTTTCCCCACACAAGGTAAAT
Organism: Arctocebus calabarensis; assembly: GCA_963573935.1. Taxonomy (NCBI): domain Eukaryota; kingdom Metazoa; phylum Chordata; class Mammalia; order Primates; family Lorisidae; genus Arctocebus; species Arctocebus calabarensis. Next base: position 14,163 of record CAUYON010141752.1, read on the forward strand.
CTTTCAGCCACGTGCAATGCAGGGCAATAGCTGGTAGAAGCTATATAATAATTTATTCAGGATTTTTGCATCTGTGTTGTAGAGAAATACTGGTTGGTAATGTCATCAGGTTTTGGTATCATTATATGGGCTTTATAAGATAAATTGGAAAAAGTTCCCTTGTCCTAAGTTTCTTGAACGACTTTTTGTAAAACTGGTAGTATTTGTCCTTTAAATTTTGGTACAATCTATCTCTATAGCCACCAGCCTAGAGTTTTCTTTGTAAGAAAATGTTGTTGGCAATGTCAAATATATATGTGGCTTTAGATACAGATATTAGATCTATTCCGATTTTGTATTTCTTCTTGAATAAACTTTAATGAAACTTGGTATCCCTAACAAAAGAAACCCGAAAAAGTATGCTCACAGAAATTTTAAACAATTAAAAATAGTATTTCAGACCAAAGACTAAAAAAACTTGTAAAACTACATCAGTATCAACCCTTAAGTTAGACTTAAACAAGAAAATATTCATATAGATAAAGAGTTTCAGATAATCTGGAAAATGTAATAGTTTTAAAATTATAAGAATCCAATAATAAAATGTGTGAAACAAATATTAACAGAAGTACCAGGAGAAATTGACACATTTGTCTTCACAGATATTTGGAACATCTCTCGCATTCATATGTCAATTAAACAAAGAGGACAAATCTGAACAACTTTGTTACCCACCTTGACCTAATAAATATGTAGAGAATCCGTTTACAAAAATATAAAGATACAAAAATGAGCTTCATCATGTTTTTATATATTCTTCAAAGCCCTGCTTCTATATTCAAATCCTGCTCTGTTCTAAGTTGGCCATAATGTGCAAGTTATCAGCAGACTTTGCTTTCATGTTTCTTAATTCTTCAAAAGCAATAAAAACATCATTGTTAAGAACTGCATGTAAATTAAAGAGCATAATTATAATCATAAAAGGACCATTAATATAGAGGACAAGTACTCAGATATTACAATATCATAGTTCATCTGGATTTTGATGAAGTTGTGACAATCAAACTATACTTTTTCATAAAAGCAAAAAACAACTCTCATGCAGCTCAATAGCATCATGTAACAATAAGACAGGAGCAAATTAGATGGCAGGGCGCTGGAGTTATACAAATTTAGTTAAGAAAAGAACAATTTTTACTCTGTGGCAATATTGACTGTGCTTGGAGAGAAATGATTTCTGCAGAGCTATGAGGCAGTGTATTCCAGCAACAGACAATAAGATCCTTTTACTTTTCAACATTTTTCCAAAGCTGTTAGGGAGATATTGCTTTATATTGATGAAATATTTTCTCGGCTACTGTATCATGATGTGTAGGACACCGTATTTATTGGTTGTAAAAGTATGTCTGTGGGATTAACTTTATAACATTAATGGAGCAATAATTTAGAGGTTGCTGAAACCTGAAAACTAATTCACAGTTTAAGCCAGATTAAAGCTGCAATTGATATTGAATTGATATTGAGAACTGTTGGCAAATTCCCCAAGCCATTACTATTAGTAGATCTCAAATGGTCATTGCTAGTATTTGTTGTAAAAGAGATGAAAAAACATATAGTAAAATGTTAGCTTCATTTTTCAAAATCCATTTTTTGAATAAATGTGTGAAGTATGAGATTCATGTTCTTAACTGAAAAAAGCATATTAGGTTACAGCTTGAGCTTTAAAGAATTTTTTTTTATTCTTGTTGTTTTTCAGCAGACCTAGGGGTTCTAGATGGTTGTTACACGAGTATATTGTAGAGTGGTGAAGTTTGGGCTTTATCGGATAGGCAATTTTTTATCCTTTAATTAAGCTTTAACTAATCAAAAACAGCATAGGCAACTATGTATTAATTCCTAAATGTTCCTTCTATGTGGATAGTATAGGAGTCTCCTTGACTCTATAGAGTTGAGGTGTTTGTGTTCACTTCCTCACTGATTCATCAGTTTCTCTAATTTCCAGATCTTTGTAGTGAGGAAATTAATTAACATTGAAAGAAGAAGCCAGAGCTCTTCTTTGCTGTCCAGAAAGGCTGAAGGATGAAAGTCTTCTTCCACTTAATTCCCATAAGTCACGACTGTGACACATGACCAGCCTAGTTGGAAGAGAGGTAAGGAAATTGACTTTCTCAAGTTGTGTGCATAGCTCTCCCAAACAATATTTAGTTTCTGTTAATGAAAAGAAGATCAAATGTATATTGGGTAGGCCTCTGAAAATATCTGTCTTAATGACCATTGTCTAATATGATTAACATTTCATTTATTATGTTCATATTTCACAATGAAAGTTGTAAAAAAAATGATACTAGCCATCCAATGTGAAGAAACATTTGAAAAACATCAATGAAACTTGTCAAAAAGAGAGGAGAGTCTGCCCTAAAATCTTCAGAATATTCTTCCCAAAGGCCATCTTCTTTTCATGGACCCAAACAGGGGCAGTTTCAGAAATCTTTATATACCTAACAAAATCGATTACGTGAAGAAAGTCTGTTAAACAGATGATGATTTTATCTGATTTTTTATAAACATAGAATAAGTCCTTATAATATAAAATTCAAATTTATGTCTTTAAAATAAAATCTGGATTTTTTGTTAAGAGGTAGGGTGTTGTGAGTACTTAAAATTATGGTTTTGTTCATGTTATGTATTTATTGTATTTTTCATGGTTTTTATTTATTTCTATGGTTTTCAGACATTTCTTCACAGATGACGTGTGAAGCACTCTTTGTATGCTTCCCTTGTACCCTTCTTTTCTACATATAAAAATAAACACGAATTTCGAGTAATTCGAATGAGAATCTACTGTGATTGTTTAACCCCACCCCCACCCCACTCTAAACACCTTTCACGAATTTGTGAAAAATCCTCTATTTTCACTACTCCTCCAAGCCATACAGGTCAAAGCTCACCTGCCTTCATCTCTTTTCTGTATCAATCAGAAGCAATCATATGACACTAGATTGAAGCAGGATGAAATGGGTGTGACAGGGAAACAGCATCCTGGAAAGGGTACAGCAAGCGAGGTTTTAGAAAGAGCTTCTGATTCCCAGCTCAGCTTCTTGGAAACAGTAGATTCACCCAGATTTGGTGACAGTAAGATCTTCACTACATTGTCTTTGTTGTTAAAACAGGTTTTCAACATCACAGCCAAGTTTGAAAGCTTAGACCTGTTGGATATGTTACTGAGTTTCCTGCTTTCCCAAACTAGGATTCTTTTGAGTAAGACAGGCATAATCAACACTTACTCCAGGCACAATGACATATACGATCACCCCATACAGAAAGTAGTTAGAGAAAAATTGAATCAGAGGAGAATGATCAAAACTGACACAAACTTTCTGAAGTCACTGTTCTAATCATGATCATTAAATATTAGGAGTAGCTTTAAAAACTTTTTAAAGGGTGGCGCCTGTGGCTCAGTGAGTAGGGCATCAGCCCTGTATGCTGGGGGTGGCAGGTTCAAATCTGGCCTCGGCCAAACTGCAAAAGAAAATGGCCAGGCGTTGTGGTGGGCACCTGTGGTCCCAGCTACTTGGGAGGCTGAGGCAACCTCCAAACCCAAGACTTAGAGGTTGCTGTGAGCTGTGATGCCACAGCACTCTACCAAGGGGGACAAAGTGAGACTCTGTTTTTAAAAAAAAACTTAAAAAAAAACCACTAATAACTAAACAGGATAAAACCAGTGATGAATGGAATCAAATTAAGCGAGATTGTAGAATAAAGGGGGAAGAAAATGCCACAAAAGGGCAACATGTGAACACAGCAAAATGCAACCATAAAAGGACAAATTTGTGATCAAAGGAAGCCATTGGAACTCACTCCTTTTTTGGATAACAATTTCACTGTGGCAATTGGAGAAATATATGGCAACCTGCTAAGGAAGTTGATCTAATTTTCCCCAAAACACTAGTTATTTTTATTGTTATTGTTACAGTTATTGTTAACTCTAGCTTTACTGACTAGTTCATAGACTGAAGTTAGAGGAAGGAAAGTAGTAATTAGGACATAAGATATGGTTTAAAAATGTTTCTATAAATAGCATTCATCTTGAGTACAGAGTTAACAGCATCTAACACATGTATCTGATTATCACACACACAGACATACACACAAAAAAATAGTAGAGAGAAATGCATCCCTCTTCTAAATAAACAAGTTGTTATGAAAAGAAATGGTTGTAAATGATCCCTCTAAAAAGGAAAATATTGTCAGAAAGTGCCAGTGAATTGCTAACTACATTCTTTACTGAGGTCATAAACAGGGACTCAACTTATATAGCAGTTTGTGTGTGTGTGTGTGTGTATCAGGAGAGTAATAACTCTGCTTTCTGTTCACCTGAACTGAATTCAATCCATCAGCCTACAAGCCAAGATTCAGCTTAGTTTGATCCATCACTAACTAAAATATTAATTTCTTTTAAAATAGTAAATGACTTGGAACCTATTGATCTTGTGTGTTACAAAGAGGAAGACCCAAGGGAGTTGAGAAATGAATCAAAGACCAAAGCTACAAGGTAACATCTTTTCAAGGTTTGTCCCCTCATCCTCTCATGGGACACCAGGAGTCAAGTGGGGGAATACAACTGCTGCTTCTGACAAACCCTACTCACTGCCATTCACCTTCCTAATAATACACATTTCACTTTTGTGATCTGTGATGGGTATCCAGGGAGTTAGATTTCCAAGAGAAAACATCCATATGACAGGGTGAAATTCTGGTGCATGGCCAGGGCTGCACAAGCAATTTAGGGTTATGAAAGGGAACCCTTAAAATTAACCACTACTATGAGATTTCATCTGTTTCCTTTTCATTCTTAAATTAGGATGTGTAAGAAATGAATTCATAACCTAACAAGTGAGGCAATAGCCAGAGAAGAAGGAAGAGGGTTGGAAGACTGAACTTTATTGAAATAAATACCAGGCGTATAAAAAAACAGAGATTTTTTTACAAATCCCAGGTAATTGAAAGATTGACATTAATATATATGAATATGTAATATCTTGGACCACTGCCAAAGTTCAAGGTCAATTGCAGTAGGGCAAGAGTGAGACATCCAGCATATTCGTTTACTTGTTGACTGTGACAGGGACCTTGTTTCTTCAGTGCCTAACCAGACATAGAACTAGAAGTCCCTAAAAAATTTGTTATTCATTTAGAATCCTTTTGTGGTACCTGCCAACTTTGTGCCCTGCCATGTCATCAACTAATTCCATCTAAAACTTGCATTAAGCAAGTAGTTGTATTCTGCTTAAAAACGTTTTTCTGCCTATGTCCAAGGGTAAAATTAGTAAAATGGCATTGCCCTTGACTACAGCTCTTGCATTATTTTGTCATAAGTTGTTCTTTGTTCATTACTTCACAGCACACTGACCTCTCAGGTTATGGAAATAACTGTTTCCTGTCTCACCTGAGGGTTTCATACACGTTTCTTCAGACTAGAATATTCTTCCCTTCTTTTACCCACCATCCCCAGCCATAAACGCAATTTTTCTAACTTATATCCAGTCGACCTTTAAGTTTTAACATAAAATTAACCTAATCCCTTCTTTACATGTTCTCATAACATTTTTTATTTCTCCTCCATACCACTTGCAATAATTATCATTAATATTCTGTATGTTACTCTTGGTTTAATGCCTGATTTGAGTGATAATATTTAACATCTACAAATACAGAGAATCAATTATCACTATCTTCTGTGCCTAAAAACTGTGCCGACGTAATAATAGACATAAAATGATGTGAGATATACTTCTGCTTATAGATGAATAAATACCTAAAGAAAGACCCCTCCGTGTCCTCAAGAGAACTCTGATAATAATGCCTTTCATCATTATGCAAGTCTCCTATTTCTTAAAAAATGGAGAAAAGTTGGATTAATTTGCAATTCAATAAAATTCAATGTTGCTGTGTTTCTTGCTATCAGGGCTGGCATTAAGTGACAAGATTATTAACCACAAACTTTTGGTTAAAATTGGCTAAGCACTCTTCTATGGTTGCAATGTTTTTGTTTCCCCAAAATTCATTTGCTGAAGTCCTCATACTCGGAGGTAGGACCTTCGGGTGCTGATCAGTGTATGAAGGTGAAGCCCTCATCAATGTAATTTATGCCTGAATAAAAGGAGCCCAAGAAGGAAGCCTTGCTCCTTCCATTGTGTGAAGACACAGATAGAAGGCATTGTCTTTGGGGAAATAGATATCAAATATGCCAGTGGCTTGATATCCCACTTCTTAGCTTTCAGAAGAGTAAAAAAGAAATTTCTTGTGTTTTGTAAGCTACACAGTTCATTTTGTCAAAAGCAGCCTGAATAGACTCAAACAGACTCCAACACAAAACACATAACAGTTGTGCTCACCCCCCAAAATAGTTAAGATTATTAATCCATCTTGAGTTGGTATTTATGACTAAGACCCCATGAGCAAATGCAGAAGTAACAAAAGTAAATAAATGAGACTTAAGTAAAAATTTCTACACAGAAAAGGAAATAATCAAAAGAGTAAATTGACAATCTACATGATAGGAGAAAATATTTTCAAACTATTGAGACAGAGGACGAAGATCCAGAATCTATAAAGAACTGAAACAAATCGGCAAGAAAAGACAAAACAAATAGTGGACAAAAGACGGAAAGATATATATTTCAAACAAAGATATACAAATGGCCTACAAACATGAAAAAATCCTTAACATCATTGTCAAGGAAATGCAAATTAAAACCACAATAAGACACACCTTATCTCTGTCAGAATGGACATTATTATTTATTATTTTTTTTTAATAGACAAAGTCTCACTTTGTCGCCCTCAGTAGAGTGCTGTCAGGTCACAGCTCTCAGCAACCTCCAACTCCTGGGCTTAGGCAATTCTCTTGCCTCAGCCTCCCGAGTGCTGGAACTACAGGTACCTGCTACAACCCCTGGCAATTTTTGTTGCAGTTTGGCCGGGGCCGGGTTCAAACCTGCCTCCCTGGGTACATGGGGCCGGTGCCCTACTCATTGAGCCATAGGCGCCGACCAGAATGGACATTATTAATAAGCCAAAAAACAATAAATGTCGCTATGGATATGGCGAAAGGTAGTGCCTATACACTGTTGGTGGTGATATAAATTAACACAACCTCAATGGAAAGAAGTACGGAGATTCCTCAAAGAACTAAAAATAAACCTATCTTTCCATCCAAGAATCACATTACTAAGTGTCTACCCAAAGGAAAAGAAGCCACTTTATTAAAAAGACATTTGTATATCAAATGTTTACTGTGGCAAAATTGCAAAGTATGGAATAAGCCTAAGTAATGAATGGATAGAGAAATGTGGTATATACCTGTATACCATGATGTATTTATTACTCAGCCATGAAAGGGAATAAAATAATGTCTTTGCAGCAACTTGTATGGAACTGGAGGCTATTACTGGTAGTGAAGTATCTCAGGAGTGGTAAAGCAAATACCGCATGTTCTCCCTTAGAAGTGGGAGATAAATGATAGTCTATATGATCATAAAGTGGTGTAATGGACTTTGAAACTAAGAAAATGAAAGCGTGGAAGGTGCTGCAGAATAAACATCACATATTGAGTACAATATACAATATTCTGGTGATGGGTACACACAAAAATTTGACTTCAGAAGAATTGATCCATGTAACAAAACACACTTTTACCCCCTAAATCCTTTGAAATAAACAAAAAGACACATATAACTGTAGCACTCTGGGAGGCCGAGGCAGGTAGATAGCTTGAGCTTACAGCTTCGAGATCAGCCAGAGCAAAAATCAAGACCCCATATCTACTAAAAATAGAAAAACTGAGACAAGAAGATGATTTGAGCCCAAGATTTGGAGGTTGCTATGAGCTATGACCCCAGCGCACTCTACCCAGGGTGACAGCTTTAGACTCTGTCTCAAAAAAAATAAATAATAAATGAAAGAATAAAATAAAATAGACAAAAATAAACTTTTATCTACTCCAAGGTAACAAAAAAAAGAAAGAATATTAATTAATATGGTGTCCTAAAGAGAAGCCAGACTCTAGATTAATACCTGTCTCTATGATAAGTGTTTATAACTAATTAGCATTATAAATTTTACATACATTTGAAGTGCTCAAGCATAATAAATACATATGCAGACATGACTTAGATATACTGCTTTAATCAAGTCAATTAAAGATGAAGCAAGCTTGTGTTGATTGAGATACAATTTTCTGTCAAATGTCTTACCGGTGCTATTTTGCAAATTTTTTTACATTTATTATAGCTACAAAGAAAAGGTTTGTTTGTTTTCTAAGGTGAAACATATTGCTGGTTGGAAAAGCATGTCAACTGTAATTTATTGGTTTATTAGCTTCAAATAGGAAATAGTATGAAAATCTTGCATGATATAAGAAACAGTATATTTCACTGACTCAAATGGAATAATTAAAAATTAACATTCATTTTATATTTCATTTTTAATTCATGATCTTTATGCTGATATTTTTTATTCTTTCTCACTATAGAGATTTAAGCAAAACAAAAAGTTTGTGCTTTATAGTTTGTATGTTTTTGCCATATTATTCATACACAATCATTTGCATTTGTCTATGAATATTGTGTATAGTTTCATCATTTTTTACTGGAATTATTTGCTTTTCTTACTGAACTATAATCCTAAGTCATTTATGAAGAATTTTAATGCTTAGTCTGATTTATTTGGTTAAATATTTTTCTTTATCTAATTTATTCTGTGTACAATGAAATTAATTTTAAGTTTACTTCAGACCTACTTATTTTGCTGTGATTGTTGCTTTTTGGAGCTCTCTTTAACAGTTCTATGCTTGGAAACACCTCTCAAAGTCTAAGATGACCAAAGAGTGATTAACATTTTAGATTAGAACTTCCATGGCTCCATATTTTACCTTTAAATATCGGTGCTTCTGCAGTTTTATTTACTGTGGAATGAGATAAGTATCTAACAATATTTTTCAAGTATTAATCATAATCTCAAGTGTCAATTAACAACTAATTTCTTTTTTGCTGGTTATTTAGTGATCACTTCTATCACAAATGCAGTGAAAATGTAAGAGTGTATGTATGTGTGTCTGAGATATTTATTTTTATTTTATTTCATTTTTCACCTTTCTTAGATTCTTAAGTTATCCTAACCTTATAAATATATTTTGATATTTATTTCCCTAAGTGCTCCTCAATATACTTAAAATATTATACTTCTAAATATTATACAACTTTAATATGACCTCATCAAGTCAACAAAACTCTCATGGGAACTTGGTTAGAAATTTATTAAATTTGTGAACTAATTCAAGAAGATTTGTAACCTTGATAATGTTCAAAATTTCCATTCAGGAGATTATGTTCTTTTAATTATTATTCCTTTATATCTAACATAAAATTTTGTTGTGTTTTTCCTTATAGAGTAAGCCCAGAATATTTATTATTGTTAAACATCTTGCATTTGTATATTTTTTATTTTTTAATAATTGGATTTTCACTTTTATAATCCATAAATGTTGATGCTGTTATATATTTGTGTATATTTATCTAGATTTGTTTAGTGCCTGATTTTCTTAGTTCATTTATGCTGCTGTAGCAAAATACCTGAGACTGGGTAATATACAAAGAGCACACATTTATTGGTCACAGTTCTGAAGGCTAAGAATTCCCAAATCAAGGTATTAATAGGTTTGGTGCCTGTGAAGGTCTATTTTTCTGCTTTTAAGATGCTTCCTTGAATATTGTGTTCTCTAGAGAGGACAAATGTGCCCTCACATGACAGAGGAGATCAAAGAGGACAAGGAGATGGAAGGGCAAAAAGACTCAGCTGATTCTCTCTAGACTTTTTATAAGGTTACTAATCCTGTCCATGACGGCAAAGTCCTCAAGGCCTCAAGACCCCTTGTGGGTCCTACCTCTCAATACTGTTTCATTGGGGAATTAATTTCAATAGGAACTTAGCATGGAAACACAAACATGCAAACCATAACACTGGTCATCATGTTGATATTTTATAGTACATAAAATATTTCTGTTTATTTTCTCAGGCTTCTTAGATACAGTTAATTTACACTTAATTTTGTGTCCTCCTGTCATCTTTATATCTATTTTTTTTGAGACAGAGCCTCAAGCTGTCACCCTGGGTAGAGTGCTGAGGCATCACAGCTCACAGCAACCTCCAATTCCTGGGCTCAAGCAAGTCTCCTGCCTCTGCCTCCCAAGTAGCTGGAACTAGAGGTGCCCGCCACAACGCCTGGCCTTTTTTTTTTTTTTTTTTTAGTTGCAGCCACCATTGTTGTTTGGCGGGTCCAGGCTGGATTTGAACCCATGAGCTCAGGTGTACATGACTGGCGCCTTAGCCCAGTGAGCCACAGGCGCTGAGCCCTCTCATCTTTATGAAACACAAGTCTAAAGTGTCATACAGCTTTAAAATTCACACATGAGGTATTTCCTCTAGACATCCCTCCACCAATTGTAATACAATAAAGTCAGATTAGTAAAATGCATTGTATATCTAATTAATGTATTGTTTTTATATTAACTAAGAGTTGATATATATCTCATGACAGTGTTTATTAATATATCAAATATAAAGTACATATGTAATCATAGAGGTTATATTAATTGCTATCAGATGAATTTTCTAGCTGTTGTAAGAAATATCTTACCAATGTGAAGGAATCAGATTATGGTTATGGGTCCAAATTCTCAGACTGTAGACCTTGGCTTCATGAGATTTGTCTTCTAGTCAACAGAGTTCAATAAGGTAAATTATGAATTACAGGGACCAAACTCATTAGAATTCAAACAATAGTCTTTAATGCTTCCTCACAAGTTCTATTTCTCACTACCTGTACTGTATCAATTTTTTCTCTAATAATTTCATGGTTAGCTTATGCAGCCTTTAGTTAAATGTTGCCTCTTTTGGTGGGAACTGAAATAATTTCTTGGGTCTTTCTCTCTATTCTTTGGGTTTTAGATTTCCCTGCAATTTTGAAAAATAATTGAAGGATTGTCTCTTTATCTTGTGTGTAAATGTTTCATATCCTACTTATTAGCCTCATCTCCAATAAGTAAGCTAGCAGAGAGTGCACCAAAATATCTAATGAGTTGAATATTTAATTTTGGAGATTTCAACTGTTTTTAGAAGCTTTGAAGACAAATTATGCAGGAAAAAATAAAATGAAATATATCAAGCATAAGCTGTTTTTATTAAAAGAAATGAGTTTCTCAGATCTTTAGCTTATTCAAATCACTATAATATTATTAAATATTAAATGATCAACAAAATGGCAACCTAATTTCCTGTGGGACCTAAAACCTTTTCTACTCAAGAAACATTTTTTTGTTGTTGTTGTTGTTGGGAATTCTTTGAGGGTACAAGAAACCATGTTACACTGATTGCACTTGTTGGGTACAGTCCCTCTTACAATTGCCTTTTGTCCCCAAAAGGTGTGGCACAAACTGAGACCCCACCCCCCTCGCTCCTTCCCTCTCTCTTCTCTTCCTTTCCCCACCCCTCTCCTGTGGCTCAAGAAACTTTTTAAAATTAATTATGACTCATTGGCACCTGACATTTAGTTAGAAAAATTACATTAGGTCTATTGAAGACTTGCATTAGATGATTCTTTTTCAGAATCATTATAAGTTCAACATCATAGTTAAAATACCATATATCTGCTATAAAAGATGTGAGCTAGTACTCAATGAAGAAGTGGTGTGGAGGATTAAATAACTAATGTTAACCATTATATTGAGTCCAAAGTCAGACAGTAACAAGTAACAATTCTTAGCACAAATTCTTACTAATAATTTCAAAGCTATGACTATGGGGGAGCACAGATAATTTAGGGAGAGATTGGAAACATTTTATATGACTCTCTATGTCTTTTTTGATCAACATCAGTACGTCTTCTGTGGTCCTGATTAATAAACAGGTTTCCTATAAAGTTTACAGAGCCCCTCAAACAATGGGAAGACTTTAGCTTCTGAATCATCTCCATGTTAGGCACCCAGATAGTTGTATGGCTTATATAATATTCTCTAGGAAGCCACATCTTATCAATTTTTGTGCATTTGTTTACTGTAAACTAACTAGGAAAATCATGCAAAAAGTATTCCAAAGATAAGCACTATTCCAGCAAGCCTTATTTGTCTATTAGTATGAGGTTCATTAATCAAGTTATTTACAAGAAGATGACATCAATTTACTTATCTTCCTTTTTTAGAGGTTATCCTAACCCAACTTTTGAAACTGCTTTGCACACATTTAATAACTGTGTTTATCCCTAAATAATAGTCCTATCAAAAAACATCATAGGAGCTCACTTTTGTAATCCCAATGCACTGGGAGGCCAAGGAATATGGATTGCTTGAGGTCAGAAGTTTGAGACTAGTCTAAGCAAGAGCTAGACCTGGTCTCTGCTAAAAAATAGAACAACTAGCCAGGTGTTGTGGTGGGAGCTTATAATCCCAGCTATTTAGGAGGCTAAAGCAAGAGGATTGTTTGAGCTCAAGAGTCTGAGGTTGCTGTGAGTTATGATGCCAGGGCACACTGCCCAGGGCAACAGAGTGAGACTACACCTCAAAAAAAAAAAAAATCAACCTCCTAAGTCTTTACACTGACCTTTATGGAATGGTCAATGCAAAAATTTATGATCATTTAGTTCCTTATTGACCTTAATCATTTTTGACTGCAGAGTAACAAGATGAAAGCCATAAGACTAATTCATCTGCTTATTTACAGGAGTAAAATTGTGTGCGTATGTAGATAAAACAATCAAATAGGCTGGAGGGGCAAGGTGGCCGACTGGAAGCAGCTTCCAACAGAGACTGCTGTCCAAAAGGAAAGATAACCTCCAGAAACTGACCAATTGAGCTGAAGACTGGGAGCCCAGCAGAGAGAGAGAGAAGTGATAACTGCAGGTCACCTCTGAGGCAAGTTGAAATTTCAAGAAACCAAGCTTCAGGCAGAAAAACTGAACTAAAGTTGTCCACCATTCTGAACTTCCAGAACACACTTCCCCCCCTTACCTGATTCACCAGAAGCCTGACCTCTGCTGAAGCTGAGGGAGGAGGCCTTGAGCAGCACCAACCCTCCCTATCAGCCGATGAGGCGACCTGCCAGGTAAGAGACTCCGGGGCCCCACAGAGCCCCCACCAGTTCCCAGGCCAAGAACTCCACCGGGACCCCAGTGTGCCCCTGACTGGCACCCCGCTGGGCCTTGGCCCACTGCCGGCAGTGGCCAGGAAGTCCACAGGGACTCCCGCCAAGGGCTGATCTGTGCCCTGCCCATCTTCGGCCTGCCACCTGCTGGGTCTCTGCCCAGTTCCGATCTGTGCCCCAGGCCCTCCGCTCACAGTGACCAGGAACTCCGCTCCACCAGGAATCCCATGAGATTTCAATTGGCATCCCACTGGGCCTTGGCCTGACACCAGCAGTGACCAGAAACTCCACCAGGACCCCACACTGCCAGATTGGTACCCCACCGGGCCTTGGCCTGCTGCTAGCAATGACCAAAAAGTCCACAGGGACTCCCACCTGGCGCCAATATGTGCCCAGCCTGGCCTAAGCCTGCCACCTGCCCAGACCCTGCCTGGCTCCAATCAGTGCCCCAGGCTCACTGGCCTCCCTGCAGAGCCCTCTTTCAAGCCAGAGACTGCTGGAGGCACCGGCTTCCTTTGCAAAGGCCACCGGGTGCCCCATCCCATGCTCTGCTGCTTGATCTGGGCACCACACTCCGGAGCAGCCCCCACAGCCAGAACTCCCTGGGTGAGGCAGTCCCAGGGGAGCTACACAGGGTCACTCCCTACAAAGATCCAGCAACAACAGAGTGATTCTGCCAGGGTCTGATCTGGGAGAGACACCTCCTCAACTCTGAGAATGGTCATAGGAAACAGTGAAAAATAATCATGAGGCAGAATCAACAGAAAAACCCTGGCAATATGAAAAATCATAGTAGATCAACTCCCCCAAGTAAGGACAAGGTAGATACAGCACAAGATCCCTTACAAAAGCAAATGGCTGAGGGTTAGAAATCGAATTCAGAGTCTGGATAGCAAATAAGATCAGCGGAATGGAGGAAAAGATGGAATTAGAATTTCAGGCAGTAATCCAAAAGATGACCCAAAAGATGTCTCAAGAATTCAACAAATTCAAAGATAAAATGACCAAAGGTTTTGACACATTGAGATAAAAAGCTGCAGCCCTCAAAGATCTGAGAAATACAGTAGAGTCCTTCAGTAACAGAATGGAGCAAGCAGAAGAAAGGATTTCTGACATGGAAGACAAAGTTTTCGAGCACTCCCAAATTTCCAAAGAGGAAGAGAAGTGGAAGGCAAAAAACAGATCATTCTCTCAGACAGCTCTGGGATAACTTGAAGATAACCAATATTCACCTTATTGGGATACCTGAAAACGATGAAGCAGCATCACAAGGCACAGAGTCTCTTCTTTATGAGATTATGAAGGAGAACTTCCCAGACATGCCAAGACATTCTGAAATTCAGATAGCAGACAGTTTCAGAATTCCAGCATGACTCAACCTGAATAAGATATCCCCAGGCACATCATAATTAACTTCACTAAAGTTAATATGAAGGAGAAAATTCTGAAGGCAGCCAGATGTAAAAATCCATTACCTACAAGGGGAAGAATATGAGAATAACTGCAGATTTCTCTGATC
>CAUYON010141759.1:0-11170 GCA_963573935.1 Arctocebus calabarensis
TGTGACGGGCGCCCGTAGTCCCAGCTACTTGGGAGGCGGAGGCAAGAGACTCGCTTGAGCCCAGGAATTGGAGGTTGCTGTGAGCTCTGATGCCACAGCACTCTACCCAGGGCGACAGCTTGAGGCTCTGTCTCAAAAAAAAGAATGGCAGAGAAACTTACATTCAACATACATCATCACATAACACATTAGTGTGCCCCAAATTCATCTAAGATGTTAAAAGAAGGGAAGACAATCTACTAGGATTTGCCATAACTGTCCATAGTTGCAATTTCAAAATACAGAAGATGCATATGGATAGTAAGAAAACCTCCTTTAGTATCAAGCAGAGCTGAATTAAAAAAACAACGACAACAAAACAAAAACTTAAGTCATTAAGCAAATAGTGCCCAATCAAGAAAAATAATCACTAGGCCAGTCCACTAATTCAAGTAATATAACTTTAAATGCAACCTTACTTTCATCACTCTTCTAACCTAGAGTCTCTCCTAATGAGAAAAATAATCTTTAGGCAAAGGTCTGGCAGGAAAGCCTATGGAAGTGTGCTGCTCGGCCTGTTGCAGGGCTCTAACCACCTAAGTGTGCTCATGGCTTCTAAGACACACAGGAAGGAGACCTCACCTTCAGGCATCAGGGTGTTGAGAGCGGGAGAAGTGTAGGTCCACGAGGGTGTCTTGCTTTTGTGCACTTATCTGGGGTGCTATTTCCAGAGAAGAAGCTCCATTATAGAGTGTGCCCAAGATGGATTTCTCTAAGTTGCTCTCAGAGTTGTCCAGCTGCCCTCACCAATAAGTCACAGTCTTTGTAGGATGATAGAAACCACCAGTCAAAGCAGATGCATATGGATTGTGGGGAAGCCTTCTTTAGTATCTAACATAGCTGGATTAAAACAAAAAAACTTAACCATTAAGCAAATCTCGACTTTAATCATTAATTTAGATTATAGCAAATATCAACTAGGTGTTAAGCTTAAAAGTCTACCCTTAGCACGGGCCCTTAACACTTATTAATAGGGATTTTGTGGGCTTGATTCAAAGCCATAATCAACCCTTAATTTTTGTATTGCAAGAAATTAATTCTAGTTAATAAACAAGTAAATAAAGACCAGAAATGTTTATTGGTAATTTAACTCATTCTTGCTGAGGTTGCTTAGTAACACTTTAGTGACTTTCGTTGTGCAGTAAGTTGTACTTTAGTAATATATTTACAATTTTATTGCAATTTGCAATAATGACTTAAACACATGTTTCTCTTGGATTTTCCAAAACACAATCAAATGCAATCAAGTGAAGTTCATGACATTTATATAACGTATTACTAATAAAACTGCCTTGAAATAGTTATGTATGGAAGTACAGCTACATTATCTTCAGTTAATGATGCCTAGGAAACAAGTCTTAAATTAAAATGATGCCTGGATAGACAAGGTTATAAAATATTTATCCTCTTAGAAATCATCCCGTGGCCAGAAAACTTCAACAAACCTTCACTAAACTAGAATTTTGTTTTCCTTTAACACCAAGGCATTAAGAAGTCTGAGAATCAACTCTAATTACTACAGCTGAAGGAATACAAAAATAATCTGTCTTTCAGGCATACTTCTTCTTATGGGGTCAAAATAAACTTGAGGTCAGAAATGTGGATATTTTATTTTTGGAGACAAGAGTCTCAAGCTGTCACCCTGGCTGGAATGTCATACCATCATAGCTCACAGCAACCTCCAGCTCTTGGGCTCAAGTGATCCTCTTGCCTCTGGTTTTTTTTCTATTTTTAGTAGAGACAGGGTCTTGCTTTTGCTCAGGCTGGTCTCGAACTTGTGAGCTTTAGCTATCCACCAGCCTCGGCCTCCCAGAGTGCTAGGATTACAGGCGTGAGCCACCTTGCCCAGCTTATAAATGTGGATATTTTAGATAGTAGTTTCTTATGACCTTTCAACTATACACTTTCAATAATATAATTGTTATAAAACAGTAAAAGCCAAAAGTTAGCTAAACTTGTAGATACATTTTGGGATCTAACTGCTACAAAACATCCCATTCTTAAACGTTTTTATAAAACTTCTAATATACAAGACAGATTTGTTATAAATAAAGCTGGATTTATTCTTTGTCAAATGAAAAGACAAATTACCTAGAAATAGGTGGTCACACAGTTCTTGTATTGGAAGAATATGAATTTATATATTACCATTTTACTCAGTGCTAATCAAATACTTAGAGCAATACAACAGAGGTTAGTCGGACGGCACCTACAGTTCAGTGAGTAGGCCACAGGGCCCATATACCTAGGGTGGTGGGTTTGAGCCCAGCCCCAGCCAAACTGCAACAAAAAAAATAGCTGGGCGTTGCAGCAGGTGCCTGTAGTCCCAGCTACTGAGGAGGCTGTGGCAAGAGAATCACCCAAGCCCAGGAGTTGGAGGTTGCTGTTGAGCTGTGATGCCACAGCACTCTACCAAGGGTGACAAAATAAAACTGTCTCTGGGAAAAAAAAAAAAAGAAAGAAAGAAAGAAAGAGAGGATAGTCGGACATAAGTTTCCTAAAAGGGTTGAATGTGCTATACCAATTTGCTGAAAGGATTATTTCAAAGTTCACCTTCAAGAAAGATTGTTCAAGAATTTAGGCTGGGCGGCGCCTGTGGCTCATCTAGTAGGGCGTCGGCCCCATATACTGAAGGTGGTGGGTTCAAACCCAGCCTCGGCTGAACTGCAAAACAGAAAAATAGCCAGGCGTTGTGGTGGGCGCCTGTAGTCCCAGCTACTCAGGAGGCTGAGGCAAAAGAATCGCCTAAGCCCAGGAGTTGCGTGAGTTGCTGTGAGTTGTGTGATGCCATGCCACTCTATTGAGGATGATAATGTGAGACTCTGTCTCTACAAAAAAAAAAAAAATCTAGGCTTGGCACCTGTAGCACAGTGGTTATGGCGCCAGCCAGTCATATGCAGCAAGGCTGTCGGGTTCAAACCTAGCCCAGGTAAGCTAAACAATAACAACTGCAACAAAAAATAGCCAGGTGTTGTGGCAGGCGCTTGCAGTCCCAGCTACTAGGGAGGCTGAGGCAAGAGAATACCTTAAGACCAAGAGTTTGAGGTTAATATGACCTGTGACACCACAGTACTCTACCCAGGGCAACACAGTGAGACTCTGTCTCAGAAGGAAAAAAAAAAAAGAATTTAGGAAAAAATACCAACAAGATAATTATCCTTCAAACTATGTTATGAATAATCCTTTTGGTTTATAAAAAGGAGGGTTTAAACTTTAAGGACTTTAACTGAAACACAAGAATAAAGGGTAAAGAAGGGAAGCCTACTGAAAAGTAATTTTTTTTTTTTTTTGGTAGAGACAGAGTCTCACTTTATCGCCCTCGGTAGAGTGCCGTGACATCACACAGCTCACAGCAACCTCCAACTCCTGGGCTTAGGTAATTCTCTTGCCTTAGCCTCCTGAATAGCTGAGACTACAGGCGCCTATCACAACACCCGGCTATGAAAGGTGATTTTTGCTTTTGATGGATTCAGTGGTGTTTGGCAAGATTGCCATTATGAGGAGCCTGAATTTTCTAACACAAGCTTCTCTGGGGTTTTCTAAAAACTACAGCAGATCATATAATTTTAAATAATACCAGGTATAAAAATACACAAAATCAATTAACATAGAAGAAAATTTAATTTGACAGATAAAAAAAGTACCTATATTCAAAAGGAGTCTATTTTTTTTTTTTTGAGACAGAGTCTCAAGCTGTCACCCTGGATAGAGTGCCGTAGCATCACAGCTCACAGCAACCTCCAATTCCTGGGCTCAAGCGATTCTCCTGCCTCCGCCTCCTAAGTAGCTGGGACTACAGGCGCCCACCACAATGCTCGGCCATTTTATCTATGGTTGCAGCCATCATTGCTGTTTGGCGGGGCCCGGGCTGGATTCAAACCCGCCAGCTCAGGTGTACGTGGCTGGCGCCTTCGCCCGTTGAAGCACAGGCGCCGAGCCTTTTTTTTTTTTGAGACAGAGCCTCAAGCTGTCACCCTGGGTAGAGTGCCATGGCACCACAGCTCACAGCAACCTCCAACTCCTGGGCTCAAGCAAGTCTCCTGCCTCCACCTCCCAAGTATCTGGGACTACAGGTGCCCGCCACAACACCTGGCTATTTTTTGGTTGCAGCCATCGGGCCCCATTTGGTTGGGGCCCAGGCTGGATTCGAACCTGGCAGCTCAGGAGTATGCGGCTGGTGCCTTAGCCGCTTGAGCCTCTGGCACCAAGCCAGGAGTCTCTATATTCAATGGAATCAATGAGACAGACAGGGCCATACTCAGATTAGAATATTACTGGAAATTTTTGCTGCAAGGGTGAATGAAAAAATGCTGGGCAGCTCAAAACTTTATAGCAAATATTGAAATGAAAATCATGCCTGTAATCTTAGCACTTTGGGAAGTCAGCCTGAACAACATGCCTGTAGTCCCAGCTCAGTGACAGAATGATCGTGTCTAAAAAAAAAGAAAAAAATCAAAGTGTTCCTGCTGTGCTGCTGTTCTTGTTCCTAACTCCCAGTGGCCAACAACTTGGTAAGATGAGGTGGGAGGATCCCTTTAGTCCATGAAGGGAATCCAGCCTGGGCAATACAATAAGGCCTTGTTTCTTAAAAAAATAATAATTCAGGGCAGTGCCCACAGCTCAGTGGGTAGGGTGCCAGCCACATGCACTAGGGCTGGTGGTGCCTATAGTCCCAGCTACTCAGGAAGCTGAGGCAAGAGAATCGCCTAAGCCCAAGAGCTGGAGGTCGCTGTGAGCTGTGACACCAGGGCATCTCGAGGACGACAAAGTGAGACTCTGTCTCTAAAAAAATAATAATAGTAATAATTCCGAGCCACCAAGTGTACTAGTGCCATCATATGCAGCCTCATGCTTCCCTCCATCTCAAACCTGGGATGACAAGGGGATGAAGTTTTTCAAATTGTCACAGCTTTTGAATGCCCATATATCTACCAAGGAAGACAACTGATTTCTATTTTTGAAACACACATACATATGAACAAAGAGATAGAACACCTACAAACCTCCAATCATCCAATCAAGCATGGGCATTTTGTCTACCTCTGCTGATTTTAAAGAAATTCTAAGACACCTCAACAGCCAAGCCTCATTACTCTGTACTTACCCAAAGAATGGAAAGACAGATTTTAAACACAATGAGCATCAAGAGGACAAGAACTCAGATACTGACATTTACACAGCTATTCACTTGCTTCATCTGTCAATTCTAAAATGGTCTGAAAGCCTTTCTAATACAAAAAGTATACCCAATGACAATGAAACATAGAAACACAGGTTGCTGAAACCAAAACTCTCACTATTCAAAATGTTTGGTATTTTACTGAAAACCATGATTCAAAAGACCAGAGAAAGAAGTTCCAATTATGTGATGTCTTCAGATTTGCCAATCAAAACCACACTGTTGTGTGGCCATACCATTCAACTCATTAGTGTCCTCGAAGGTGAGATCATCTCACCAAAACAAATTGAAGAACTGCAGAAAGAACTCCAGGAAGAAAGGACCAGCAAAGCAATGGCCGTATTAGAAAAATCATAGTTAATCGCATTCCAGTCAAGAAGCTTAATTGATTTCAGCCAACACTAAAGAACCCCATGAAGAAACCAATGGATTTCCTACAACCTATAATCCCCAGTCAAAAAAGGTTCCCAGAGTCTTCCGTGAGTAACATGCAAATCCTCTTTCTGGCTACTTTTAGTTCTTTCTACTCCAACCGATGCTTCCTGCTCTTGGTATACTGAACAACGTAACACAAAAATTGTTCAGGGATCCCTACAGACGGTGTCCCGGATGCTGATGTTGTTCCAAAACCTCCAGCAGTTGGGGCTCCTTTTACACCTGCACCTCACTCAGGTGCCCCCGGGGATGAGGCACTCACAGACCATCAGGGAAAATGGAAAGCGGTATTTTGCATGACAGGACCCTCCTCTCATTCCTCTTTCTTCCACAGCACCTTGGTAGTGCTTAACGTGGCTTGAAATAAAACAAACAGAAAGCGACCTAAAACATAGACACACAAAGATTTCCAGGAAGAGGATTTTCCATCTTGCTGGACTCCTGTAGTGTCAATATAAGGGAATCCCACTAATGCCACATTTCGGCCGGGCCTGGGGATGTAGTTGAACCCCTGTCGCCCTTGCGGTCCCTTGACTCAGGCTGGTTCTGCACAGCCCGCGAGAACACACAGGGGCGCTCAGGACAAGAATCTGCCTCTCAATGTTTATCTAAACAAACTGAAGTGAATTCAAACAAGAGTGGCCCTCGTGGACAACCTGCGGGCCTTGGGCACACAAAAGGCCTCCTGTGCACACTGCGTGGAGGCTCCCGACAGACTTCACGCTAAGCATCTTTCATACGTGGCTCTGAAGCTGGCCTGCACGGGAATCATCTGGGTCGAGTCTTGGCTTCGCACTGCCCCCGCGGTGCCTAGTACTGTGGTTTTATGGTCTGAGGAACAGTTAGGCCTCGAAGGCCTGGCGCAAGGAGTGTCCACTCCGCATCCCCAGCTCCCGCCTTCCCGACTCGGCGGCAGGCCCAAGTTTCCCGCCCCAAGGCCCGACCAGAGGTTGGAGGCAGCTGAAGGCAGTTGGGACCGGCCTCAGCAGGTTGGAACCGGTCTGGGCCGGGCCGGAGGAGGAAGAGGGGGGAGGAAGAGGCCGCCTCGCGCTCTCCCTGCGCGCGTGACTCACGCTGGCCGCTGACGTCAGGCGTGCGCGCGCGGCGGGAGGGGGCTCTACGTACGTGTAGTGCTGCGGTTTCTCGGGCTGTGCCTGCAGCACCTGAGCGGTAGCGGCCGGGGGCGCCGAGGAAGCTGCGGAGCCGCCGGGCCCGGGGCCCTTCGACATGGTCCTGTCTTCCTGCCTCTTCGCCGCTCCCCTTTTATTATTCAGTCTGCGCGGTCCGCGCCGAGGGCCCAGTGCGCCTGCGCCGCGCCACGGGAACGTGAAGACCCCCCACGAGACAGCAAGGGTTGCCGGGAGTTGTGGTCCTCTGTTCAGCGGGAATTTTACCGTCGGCAGAGGGTTACTGGCAAAGCACGGGACCACAATACCCAGGGAGCCCTACAGACGGTGTCCCGGATGCGGGTGGCTACCGATGGCGTCTGGGAATTGAAGTCCCGTCATGGTTCTTAATCGGTGCGTATTCTTTTTTCACCGGGGACCTTTTCCTTGAAATTGGAGTCCGTGGAGTAGAAGGGCCCCAGAGCTAGTGAGGCCATAATGACTTCTGTTAAACAGTTCCAAGTGTAATTTCACTGCCAACAGTGTAATAATTACCTTGCTTCAGTACTTATTACAGCTCCGGCACGGTTCTAATGCCGGCTGGGAGCAGTGCCTCCAAGCTAGGCTTAAGAATCTGTGTTGTCGGTTCTTCATTATGGTCCTTTTGATCCGCACCTGGAGTCCAACAGCCTCTTCATCCCGGCGGCGGGACTAACCTAAGAGGCATGATGTCAGCCTGCTGAACGCTTGGGGAAGTTTTGCTAAACAGCTACAACTGCACAGTGTTGTGCCCGCGCCTTTACTGAGGCGCATCGTTTACCTTTACCAGCCCCGAAACCTGGAACTCCACGATTTGGGTCCCTTCTCAACTCGCCACCTGGCCTGACCAACTTGTTTCCAGTATATTAAGGGCCAAAGAAGAATTTAATCTCCGCCTAGAATAGTCTCTGAGGTACACTGACAAGTTGCAGGGGTGTTGAGAAGCATCGCAATAGTAATGTCCAGAGGAAGGACCTGGGTTTGAAGGGTTGCTAGTTATTATCCACTCTAGGTTCCTTATCAGGACGTCAATCATTTTTTAGGAAAAAAATCTTTTGCCTTCCTCACTTCCGGCCAAAGGTCTTTGCTTTATAAAATAAGCCAGTTGCCCCAGGCATAGACATTTGATTCTGCTATAGGAACAATTGTCATTTAACTTTGTTTTCCATATTGAATCTATTTCAAATCCATTGTTTCCAATTTACATTTTATTAGACGGGATTTAGTTAGCTAATGATTGTTTCATTAAAGACACGCATTCTGAATGACCTTAAGTATGAAGGATGGGACTAATGGAAAATTGGTAGTGTTTAAGAGTGACACATGCTTATATTATTTAGCTCAGAGTTACTTTACATCAGAAGCTAAATTGTCAGTAAACAAAGTTGAGAAATTGTCATTTGCTAAACAGGCCAAATCAATTGTTTAGCCACTAGGGGCGTTTGAAAAATTTGTCAAAAGGACAAATAAAAGTTGTAGTGTGTTGCCTTAATCCTAGGGTTAAATCTAAGTTATTGCTTAATATGTTATTCCCAAAATACCTGTGTGATTTGATGTAGAAAATACAGTTTACAGCACCAGATTTTATTTGTTTATTTATTTATTTTAGAGACAGAGTTTCATTTTATTGCCCTTGGTAGAGTGCGGTAGTATCACAGCTGACAGTAACCTCCAGTTCCTGGGCTTAGGCGATTCTGTTGCAGTGGCTGGGACTATGGGCGCCCACCACAACGCCCGGCAATTTTTTTGTTGCAGTTTGGCCGAGGCCAGGCCGGGTTTGAACCCACCACCCTTAGGTATATAGGGCGGCGCCCTACCCACTGAACCACAGGAGCAGCACCAGATTATAAATAATAGATGTAGGCTTGGCGCCCATAACACAGTTGTTATGGCTCCAGTCACATGCAGTGGGGCGGTAGGGTTCGAGCTGACCCAAGTCAGCTAAACAGAAAAAACTGCAACAGGAAAATAGCCGGCGTTGTGACAGGCACCTGTAGTCCCAGCTCCTTGGGAGGCTGAGGCAAGAAAATCGCTTTGGCCCGAGTTTGACGTTGCTGTGAGCTGTTACACCATGGTACTCTACCGAGAGCGACATAATGAGATTGTCTCCGAAAAATAAATAAATAATAGATGTATATACCATGAGCTTCTGAGTAACTGTACTGAAAGAAGTAGGAGATGATATCATCCGAACTGCTTAATTTACAATAAAGGAAACTGAAACTCAGTGAAGTAATCTTGCACAAAGTTTACTCAGTAAATTGGTGCAGAACAGGAACTAACTAGGATCATAGCCTACGGTGATGCAATGCTGCATCACATTGACTATTGTTTTCCTTGTATAGACATTTTCAGTTCTTCATTTCCTGTTGCTTTTCCTTCCCACAGTATCAATTTAGGAAAAGAAAAAATATACCTGTATGAGTACAAGTAAGAGAAAAAGAGTGTTTCAACTAATCATCTTCAAATGGATGAATGTAAATTTACACCTGTTTCTCCTGGAGTGTTTTATTTATTTATTATATTATTATTATTTTTTTTTTTCTTTTTGAGACAGAGCCTCAAGCTGTCACCCTGGATAGAATGCTGTGGCATTACAGCTCACAGCAACCCCGAATTCCTGGGCTCAAGCGAGTCTCCTGCCTTTGCCTCCCAAGTAGCTGAGACTACAGGCGCCCGCCACAATGCTCGGCCATTTTTTGGTTGCAGCCGTCATTGTTGTTTGGCGGGCCTGGGCTGGATTCAAACCCACCAGCTCAGGCATATGTGGCTGGTGCCTTATCCCCTTGAACCATAGGCGCGGAGCCATTATTTTTTTTGTGTGTGTGACAGAGTCTCAAGTTGTTGTCCTGGGTAGAGTGCCATAGCATCACAGCTCACGGCAACCTCAAACTCTTGGGCTTAATGGATTCTCTTGCCTCAGCCTCCCAAGTAGCTGGGACTACAGGCGCCCGCCACAATGCCCCGGCTATTTTTTTGGTTGCAGTTTGGCTGGGGCTGGATTCAAACCCGCCACCCTTGGTATATGGGGCCAGCGCCTACTCCCGGAGCCACAGGCGCCTCCCAAGAGTCCCCTGTTTCTTAGCTGGCTCTGAGAACAAAGCACGAGCCTCCATCTTACTTTTAGTTTCTATTCTCAGCCTGGCATGAGTGAAATAGTGTAATTTTCCCTACCTCAAAAAAAAATTTTTTTTTTTTTTGAGATAGAGCCTCAAGCTGTCACCCTGGATAGAGTGCTATGGCATCACAGCTCACAGCAACCTCTAATTCCTGGGCTCAAGCGAGTCTCTTGTCTCTGCCTCCCAAGTAGCTGGGACTACAGGTGCCCACCACAACGCCCGGCCATTTTTTGGTTGCAGCCACCATTGTTGTTTGGTGGGCCCGGGCTGGATTCGAACCTACCAGCTCATGTGTACGTGGCTGGCGCCTTAGCCCGCTGAGCCACAGGCGCCAAGCCAATTTTTTTTTTTTTTTGTGGAGACAGAGTCTCACCTTATCGCCCTCTGTAGAGTGCCATGGTGTCCTACAGCTGATAGCAACCTCCAACTCCTGGGCTTAGGTGATTCTCTTGCCTCAGTCTCCTGAGTAGCTGGGACTACAGGCGCCCACCACAATGCCCGGCTACCTACCTCAAAAATTTTGAAGGCCGGGCAGGGTGGCTCATTCCTCTTATCCTAGCACTCTGAGAAACCAAGGAGAGTAGATTCCCTGAGCTCACAGTTTGGAGACCAGCCTGAGTGTGAGGGAGACCTCTTCTCTAAAAGTAGCCAGGCATTGTCATGGGCGCCTGTAGCCCCAGCTACTTGGGAGGCTGAGGCAAGAGAATCACTTGAGCCCAAGAGTTTGAGGTTGCTGTGAACTATGATGCTATGGCACTCTACCAAGTTCGACAAAGTGAGACTCTGTCTTAAAAATGAATGAATAGGCTCGGCGCCTGTGGCTCAAACGGCTAAGGCGCCAGCCACATACACCTGAGCTGGTGGGTTCAAATCCAGCCCAGGCTTGCCAAACAACAATGACAGCTGCAACCAAAAAATAGTGAGGCGTTGTGGCAGGCGCCTGTGGTCCCAGCTACTTGGGAGGCAGAGGCAGGAGAATCGCCTGGACCTAGGAGTTTGAGGTTGCTATGAGCTGTGATGCTACAGCACTCTGTCCAGGGCTACAGCTTGAGGCTTTGTCTTGAAAAAAAAAAAAAAGGACGAACGAATAAATAAATAAAATAAAATATTCAGGCTTGGCGCCTGTGGCTCAACGGGCTAAGGCGCCAGCCATGTACACCTGAGCTGGCGGGTTCGAATCCAGCCCCAGGACCCGCCAAACAACAATGACGGCTGCAACCAAAAAATGGCCAGGCGTTGTGGCGGGCGCCTGT
>CAUYON010141761.1:0-24086 GCA_963573935.1 Arctocebus calabarensis
TGATTCCTCCTGCTCTGTTTTTATTTCTGAGTAATGTCTTGGCTATTTGAGGTTTTTTTCTGATTCCATATAAAATGAAGTATTATTTTTTCAAGGTCTTTAAAATATGACAATGGAGCTTTAATAGGAATTGCATTAAAATTGTATATTGCTTTGGGTAGTATGCACATTTTAAGAATGTTGACTCTTCCCAGCCATGAGCAAGATAGGGGCCTGTTCACTTTTAAGCATCAAGTGTATGAGTGTTTTGGTGGTCAGTAAGGAAGAGTGGGCACCTACTTCATTAGAGGGGCAGGTCCCACATGGGCACTGCAGAGCCGTGTGCTTACTTTCATAGTCATAGCCACATTTTGCATATTTTTTTAGGGTCTCATGTCATTATTCTTTTGTAAAACCCCAAATGGCTACAGTGGAGGAATTATAGGGGCTATGATGCAAGGTTAAGGACCTAGATCAGTTTATTTATTTTTTTCTTTTTGAGATAGAGTTTCACTCTGTTGCCCTGGATAAAGTGCTGTCGCATCATAGCTCACAGCAACCTCAAACTCTTGAGTTCAAGCCACGTTCCTGCGTCAGCCTCCCAAATAGCTGGGACTACAGGTACTGACCACAACATCCAGTTAATTTTTCTGTTTTTAGTAGAGACGGGGTCTCGCTCTTGCTCAGACTGGTCTCCAACTCCTGTGTTCAAGTGATCCTCCCACCTTGGCTTTCCAAAGTGCTAGGATTACAGGCAGGAGCCACCATGCTGGCCCAGACCAGTTTTCAATTTCCATGAGAGACTCACTTCTGGTGAAGGATTTTCAGGGAACTAGACCGTGTTAGAGAAAGGTTTTTTGGCTCCTTTTCTTAATAATTTCTGTTTTTTCCAGAAGGATAAAAAGGTTGTTGTTCATATAAAAAGGCACCAGATATTAGATAACCACTAAGAAAGTATGTTTTAAGGAGTATATTTTTCATGACTTAGAAAAACAATTTCTATCTAGCACTTCCATTAGCTGAAAAATTCCAGCCTTAGGCTCATGCACCCAGCTATGCGAAATTGAAATTTCCCTACCTTTGGGGTGTGTAAAAAAAAAATACAGCCTATCTCCAGTGGCTACAGAAAGGAAACAAGCACAAAAAGAAATGGAAGCAGGAAAATGCTAACATCTCTTCAGAGACTCAGAGCCCTTTCCAGAAGCCTGTGCTTCTCTTTGTGGTCTGGTTGCTATGGCTCTGTCTTTGTTATTGCAAAATTCTGTCCAATATACTCTGGTAAGTGGTTGAATAAAAGAATCGATAACCACAGAGGTGCTGCTGGCAGATCCCTATCTTTCAGGCTCTCGTCTCAGCCTGAAGCCTTCTGAATAAGCCTTTACTCCCACCTTCTTATGGCTTCTGGAACTGCCAGTGATTAAAGGGCCACAGAAGAAATGTTATAAAAGCCACTTAGAAGAAATCAAAGAAGACGGCATTCAAAGCACATCAGCCAGTTTGCCTCGGAGCTCTCAGGGACTCCGTGTGAGGGAACACCATGTAAAGGGCGAAGGAGAAGGTCAGACCTCGCAGAGACTCTGGCTGGATAGCCCGGACATCGTGGGTTAAGTTGTGGCCGTGTGAGCCTCTGCGAGTGAGTAGATCTCTCCGGAGGAGCTACAGTAATGTTTACGTCAAGTGGAGACTCTTTGCTGGGGCCAGCCTAGAGGGGAGGTTTGAGACACATTCTAAGAAATGGTGGCTCGCCACCCTCTTCTCTGCGCAGCACCTCCTCATCTGTGGATGGCCCTGTGACCATGCCTGCCTTGGCCTCCTTCCCTTCCTTCTCGGGGGAAGAGGGTGAAAGGTGTGAGCGGTGCTGCCCAGACACGAGACTGGAGCAGAGATGGTCAGGCCAGGTTTACTGAAAGGGAACGGATGATCGGCCTGGGCAGTGCAAAGGTGGCGTCTGGCCCAGGGCTAGTTAGAGACTGCCCCTTTTCTATGGGCATTCCACAGCTTGCCTGGAACGTGAGGGTCTTTTGGCTGAAACTTCTGGGGGGGTGGGGCTAGCCAGATCCTTTGTGTCTTTGTCTTAAGGAGAAGAGGAGGAGAAGGAAAAAGAGGTCATAGAGTTCATGTGTGGCTGCTTTAGGCCCCCCAACAGAGAGCTTCCACATGTAGTCCAGGGGACCCCAAGGAGCCTCCCTCGGTCTTTTTGAAATCCCCTTTATTGGAGTATAATTAATTTACAATAAACAACATCCACTTAAAGTACACAATTTATTGACTTTTTGACGCCTATGAAACCAGCACCACAATCATCAAGACAATACTTGCATCGCCTCCCAAGAGTTTCCTTGTGTCTCTTTGCTGTTGATTCTTTCCTCTCTGCTTCTGGCCTTAGGCAACCACTGATCCACTTTCTGTCACTGTAAATTAGTTTGCATTTTCCAGAATGTCATGTAAGCCGACTCCTGTGGACATACTCCTTCGTGTCTCTGGTCTTTTGAGAGTCATCCATTTTGTGGGCAGAAGTGGTTGTGCATCTTTATTACTGAACTGTGTTCTGTTTTATGGATGCGACACTTACTATTTATCCATTTTCTGATGGTAGAGTTGTTTCTAATTTGTGGCTATTGTTTTTCCTCTGTTTTTAATTGCTTTCTCTCTCCTGTCCCTCCTCCTTAATAGACATATTCAAGTCTCTTTCATCTTTAAAATAAACACTGTCTTGACTCAGCAGCCTCCTGCACCCCATTTTAGGACAGTGACAATTTGGAATTTTTTTTAAGTATCGTGAGGATTTCTAGACATAATCCAAATAAAGCAGGCAGGCAAATTCAAGCTATCTGTCACGGATCTGGGACAAGCTCATCTTTCCAGACATTTCTAAGTTATGAAATGTGGACATTTAACATAACTAGCTCACAGTTTCTAGAAGTATCTACCACAGACTTGGATTCTCCCTGGATTATTTTTCTTCCTCTTGCTGGATCAAATAACTATTCTTTTTTTTTTTTTTTGAGACAGAGTCTCACTATGTCACCCTTGGTAGAGTGCCATGGAGTTACAGCTTACAGCAACCTCAAACACTTGGGCTTAAGCGATTCTCTCAACTCTGCGTTCTGAGTAGCTGGGACCACAGACACCTGCCACAACACCTGGCTATTTTCTTGTTGCAGTTGTTATTATTGTTTAGCTGGCCCGGGTTGGATTCGAACCCGCCAGCCTTGGTGTATGTGGCCGGCTCGGTAATCACTGTGCTATAGGCACCAAGCCCAAATACCTATTCTGTGCCTCAGTTTATCCCTTGGAAATTAGGAAGGATCTTTACTTATAATTACATAAAATTAACGAACCAGGTAAAAATCAGAGAATATTGACTTGGGTAGGGAAAAGACAGCAACAGAATCTTAAATATCTACACCTTATCTTCTTCGTCATTTTAAGTATCTGTGAGATTTGGGTCATGAATAACTTCTTGTTTTAAATCATAAACTATAGCCCAAATTGCATTACTAAAATCAAAAATGTGCTGTGTGGCTCGACGCCTATGGCTCAACAGGCTAAGGCGCCAGCCACGTACACCTGAGCTGGCGGGTTCGAATCCAGCCTGGCCTGCCAAACAACAATGACGGCTGCAGGCAGCGCCTGTGGCTCAGCAAGTAGGGTGCCAGGCCCCATATACCCCCTAAAAGAAAAAAAAAAATAGCCGGGCGTTGTGGCGGGAGCCTGTAGTCCCAGCTACTCGGAAGGCTGAGGCAAGAGAATCGCCTAAGCCCAGGAGTTGGAGGTTGCTGTGAGCAGTGAGACGCCACAGCACTCTACTGAACGGCGATAAAGTGAGACTCTGTCTCTACAAAAACAAAACAAAACAAAAAGAAACAGTGACGGCTGCAACCCCAAAATAGCTGGGTGTTGCGGCGGGCGCCTGTAGTCCCAGCTTCTTGGGAGGCAGAGGCAGGAGACTCGCTTGAGCCCAGGAGCTGGAGGTTGCTGTGAGCTGTGATGCCACAGCACTCTACCAAAGGCGACAGCTTGAGGCTCTGTCTCAAAAAAAAAAAAAAAAAAAAAGTCTGCTGTGGATATGCTACCAGTGATGTATAGAATAGTTTCAGGTTAACTTGGCAAATTGCCGGGGCCTGGTACATAGTGAGCACTGAACAAGTGTCACATGGCTGACCCCCCTCACCCCCACTGAAGCAGGCAGGTAGGCAAGTCCTGTGCTGCCCTTACCCATTGAGCTAATTATTGGGCATTGGTTGGGCGGTGGGACCAGGGAGCTGTGCCAGACCTTCACCAAGAGGCTGGAGAGGAGAAGGCAGGAAGGTGAGGACAAGGTGCTTGCCAGCATCAGACAGGAATGGTGGCGGTGACCTACATTCACTGCTAGTGTTTCAAATCACAGGCTTTGCAATAGGAAGGGACTGGGTTCAGAGCTGTGGGAAACTTGGCAAGATAGTAAGGCTCCCAGAGCTTCAGTGCTGTCGTCTGTAGATATGTAACTGCAGTGTAGCTGAAGGTGGTGTGGAATGATGGACTATGGTAGGTGTTCAAAGGCAGTGGTCACAGTGACGATAATGATGGTGATGCTGCTCCTGAATCAAGGATGCCTCCTCTTTGTGCTGTCTCTGTGGCAAAGTCATGGCTCCCCAAATGTCCACATCTTAATCCCTGAACCCTGGGAATATGCGACCTTACACAAGAAAAGGGGCTTTGCAGATGTGGTTCAGTTAAAGATCTTGAGATGGAGAGATGATTCTGGATCACCCTGGTGGGCCCAATGTGGGTCCTTATAAGAGGGAGGTGGAGATTGGAAGATGTTATGTTCAAGATGGAGAAAAGGGCCACAAACCAAGGAACACTGGTGGCCTGGAAAACTGAAAAAGGCTCTCCCCTAGAACCTCCCAAGGAACTGGCCCTGCTGACACCTTGATTTTAGCCCTGTCAAAGCCATTTCTGACTTTTAACCTCCAGAACCACGAGATAACAAATGCGTGCTATTATTTTATAGGCCACGGAGTGTGTGGTAATTTGTTACAGCAGCAAGAGGAAACTAAGTCTCAAAGGCAAAGCCAATGTGATCAGCTAGGATTCCAAGTTCTAAAGCATTGGTCACCACCATTATGGGTTCCCCAGGAACAAACAAAAGGAGGCTATTCTAAGCAAGTGGGAGC
The DNA here is from genome assembly GCA_963573935.1 of Arctocebus calabarensis. Taxonomy (NCBI): domain Eukaryota; kingdom Metazoa; phylum Chordata; class Mammalia; order Primates; family Lorisidae; genus Arctocebus; species Arctocebus calabarensis. Next base: position 5,139 of record CAUYON010141761.1, read on the forward strand.
TGTTTTTACTAACTACAGTCATGGTCCCTCGCTTGTAGGTGGGCCCTCTGGCTTTGGGGAGCTTGCCCAGGCTCTCCAGGAGCTGAGTAACCTTGAAACTGAGGCTGTAAAGCAAGTCTGAGGCAAGGTGGCCTTTCACGGGCCCTCCTTTGCCTATCTATAGCTTTGAATTTGCATTTTTACTTGCAGAGAATTAGGTCATTCAAATCGAGATGCTTGAAAGACAAATGATTTTCCACCTCATTCCGCTGAAGTCAAACTTTACAGTAATTCAATACATTGCTGCATCTTTCCTCTGAATAGTATTCGGGGTAGAAAGTCTTTTGGGACTCTAGAATATTATTAAGGTACTTTAATCCATGTGTTGGGAACATTTATTTGGATATAATTGTGGACGGATCACAGATGCTCTCCAGAGGACATGCTAAATATGAACAGGATTTTATTGGTTTCCGAATACTTAATTTCTTGCTGACCTAGTCACCATGGGTTGAATATACACTTTTGCATTTTATTAATTGATATCTTTCAAGAAACCATGTGCCAAACACAAACTTTTAGAAAAAGACTGCTTGCAAATGGAATTTAGAGTACTGCACGTTATTTATTGCTTATTGCATTTACTTAAAGAGGCTCTCGGTCCTGTGCTGTGTGCACAGGTTCTTCAACAGTATTTGTTAAAGATATAAATTAACAAATTTTAAAAAATATATAGTTCCATATTATGGTTTCTGGATAAGGAAACGGAAACATAAGCATACCCAAATACCCTGATTTCCAGGCACTCTGTTCAGCAGTAGACCAGAAAGCTAGCCCACTCCAAGCAATCTGTGTCCGACGGGTGAACAATGGCAAGCGCAAGGCATGTCAGTTCGCCAATGAAACTCCAGATTGTTCTCCTTCCCACGTCCTCATTTCTGTTGCATCAGTGCGGTAGCTTGTGAGCTGTGTTTGACATGTCCACACTCAATAATCTATCACCACCATCTCCAGAAATTTAAATTACTGTACTTGATTTTGACTATTCAGCATTGTGTTCTGAATTAAATCAACAAAACACGAGCACTTACATTTGGAAATATGAGCGTTCACAGTGTAGTTGGGTAATTGAAATACAAGCAGAAAATAATTACAAGGAAGGCTGTAATGCCAATTGATGAAACAGATTATAATGTAGCTACAAAATACTGATAACTTTTTCTTTAAAGGTCAAATTATAATTATCTGGTTTGGCCATAAACCTTTCTCTAAAACAAAAAAAAACAGTTTTATTGATATCTAATTTATATACTGTACAATTCACTCATTTAAAGTGCAATTCAATGTTTTTTTAGTGTATTCATAGGGTTGTACAACCATCACCTCAATCAATTTTTCTTTTTTTTTTGAGACAGAGTCTCAAGCTGTCGCCCTGGGTAGAGTGCAGTGGCTTCACAGCTCACAGCAACCTCCAACTCTTGGGCTTATGCGATTCTCTTGCCTCAGCCTCCCAAGTAGCAGGTACCACAGGTGCCCACCACAATGCCCGGCTATTTTTTTGTTGCAGCTGTCATTGTTGTTTGGCGGGCCTGGGCTGGATTCGAACCTGCCAGCTTTGGTGTATGTAGCTGGTGCCCTAGCCACTTGAGCTAGAGACGCCAAGCCAACCTCAATCAATTTTTGAATAATTCATTAAACCCATTAGTAAGTTACCTGATATTTTCTCTGCACCCCTCACCCCTATCCCAGGCCTAGTCAACCATTAATCTACTTTCAAGTTCCCACTAATCTACTTTCAAGCTCTAGAGATTTGCCTATTCTGGGCATTACATATTAATGGAATGATACAATATGTGGGAATTTGTGTCTGAGTTTTACTTATCATAACGTTTTCAACATCCACTTATACTGTATGCACATATATCAGAACTTCACTCCATTTATGTCCTAATAATCTTCCATTTTATTTTATTTTTTTATTTTTTTGAGACAGAGCCTCAAGCTGTCACCCTGGATAGAGTGCTGTGGCATCACAGCTCACAGCAACCTCCAATTCCTGGGCTCAAGTGATTCTCCTGCCTCAACCTCCCAAGTAGCTGGGACTACAGGCGCCTGCCACAACGCCTGGCCATTTTTTTTTTTTTTTGGTTGCAGCCGTCATTGTTGTTTGGTGGGCCCGGGCTGGATTGGAACCCACCGGCTCAGGTGTACGCGGCTGGCACCCTAGCCCGTTGAGCCACAGGCGCCGAGCCCAATCTTCCATTTTAGGTATAGACCACGTTTTGTTTATCCATTCATCAGCTGTTGGGCTACTTCTACTTTTAGGCTATTATGAATAATGCTGCTATTAACAGTTGTGTACAGGTTTGGGCGTGGACATGTTTTCATTTTGCTATAGTATGTATCTTAGAGTGGAACTGCTGGGATATATGGTATCTCTGTGTATAACCTTTTGAGAAACTGCTGGACTGTTTTCCAAAGCAGCCGACTATTTTACACTTTTTACATTCTTATCAGCAGTGGAGGAGGGTACCAATTTCTCCACATCCTCATCAACACTTTTTGTTTGTTTGTCTGTTTTTTGAGACAGAGTCTCACCCTGTTGATCTGGGTGGAGTGCCATGGTGTCATCATACCTCACAGCAGCCTCAATTCTTGGGCTCAAGCAATCCTCTTGCTTCAGCCCACTGAGTAGCTGGAATTACAGGTTCCCCACCACAACATCCAGCTAGTTTTTTTTTTTAGTAGAGATAGGGTCTCCCTCTTACTCAGGCTGGTCTTGAGCTCCTGAGCTCTGGCAGTCCTCCCACCTCAGCCTCCCAGAGTGCTAGGATTACAGGCATTAACCTCGGCACCTGTCGCAGACACTAGTTACTGTGAGTGGTTTTTACCATAGCCACTCCAGTGTTTGTGAAGTTGTTGCCGCCCAGCCAGGTTCCTCTGCTTGCTGTCCAAGAGAAAGGCAATTATTCAGACAGGGGGCGTTCATAGAAAGTGCTCGGCGAGGAGACAGGAGAATTCTCTCAAATCTGTCTCCTCCCCAAGAATTGGGAAGACAGGGTTTTTAGTGACAGTTTGCTGGCAAAAGATCAGGCAGTCAAGGTCTGCTGATTGGCTGGTTCCAGGGTGGAACCATTCGTCCTTTGGTCTGGGCTGCTGTCTACCTAGGTGAGATACTAGGACGCAGAACCTTGAGTGGCGGGTCCAAGACCAGCTGGGTCAGTTCCTTTGTCTGGGTGAGTCCCTTACTGGAATGCAGGACCTGGAAGATATCTCAAAAACTACTCCAGAGTAAAAAAGCCAACAGAGGCAACACTGATTGTTATCAAGCAAATGAGAGGGACAATGGCTGACTATTCTCCTTCTCCTATCTAAGTCTGCTCCTTGGCAGGGCTGGGCGGGAGAACTTTCACTTTCACTTTGTACCCCTCCATCAATTTATTTATTTTATTATTATTTTTTTTTTTGGAGACAGAGCCTCAAGCTGTCCCACTGGATAGAGTGCTATGGCATCACAGCTCACAACAACCTCCAATTCCTGGGCTCAAGCGAGTCTCCTGCCTCCGCCTCCCAAGTAGCTGGGACTATAGGCGCCCGCCACAACGCCCGGCCATTTTTTGGTGGCAGCCGTCATTGTTGTTTGGCGGGCCCAGGCTGGATTCAAACCCGTCAGCTCAGGTGTACGTGGCTGGCGCCTTAGCCCATTGAGCCACAGGTACCGAGCCCCCTCCATCAATTTATAAGTGTGGTTTCAAAGGGGTATCTCAATATGGTTGGTCATGAGCCCTTTTATAGGTCCATGGATGTAGGGAAAGAATTTCATGGGAGAAAAGTCCAGGAGCGAAGTCATAGAGGTAGGAGCCTCCTCCCTGCCCCTTGCCGTGTTAATTTCACCTGTTGAAGGTGGGTTACTTTGGTCTGCACAGAAACTCAGTGTACGGAGATAGTGTAGGTGAAAATAGAAAACTCTCTCAGAGGAAAACTGCATCTGTACAAGGGAGGTGCTGCAGGCCAGGTTAGTATGTGCAACACGCCGAAGAGACCAGGACGGAGGTTCTGTGATGAAAAGCCTGCTTTACAAGAATTAACTTGGGTATACAGAACTTTGGGGGCAGGGGACAGGGACAGGTTCTGGATGCACTGTATATGGATGCTGGTTTTGCAGAATGGATGACACATGGGAACCAAGAGACTCTCAGACTTCTAGTCTGGGACTCTAAGAAAATTCTGGGGGCTCGCTGCCCATAGCACAGTGGTTACAGCGCCGGACACAAACACCGAGGCTGGTAGGTTCAAGCCTGGCCCAGGCCAGCTAAACAACAATGACAACGGCAACAAAAAAATAACCAGGCATTGTGGCAGGTACCTGTAGTCCCAACTACTTGGGAGACTGAGGCAAGAGAATCACTTAAGCCCAAGACCTTGAGGTTGCTATGAGCTGTGAAGCCATGGCACTCTACCCAAGGTGACACAGTGAAACTCTGTCTCAAAAGAAAAAGAAAACAAGAAAATTCTGGTATTGAGACTGGATGCACCTATAATCCTAGCACTCTGGGAGACTGAAGCAGGTGATTGCCTGAGCTCAGGAGTTGGGGACCAGCCTGAGCCAGAGCGAGACTCTGTCTCTCAAAAAAAAAAAAAAGCCAGGTGTTGTGGGGGGCGCCTGTAGTCCCAGCTACTCGGGAGGCTGAGGCAAGAGGCTGGCTTGAGTCCAAGCATTTGGGGTTGCTGTAAGCAATGATGCCATGGCACTCTGCCCTAGGGCAACAGAGTGAGATCCTGTCTCAAAACAAAAAAGAAAAAAAGAAGAAAGAAGAAAGAAAAAGAAAAGAAAAGAAAATTCTGGTATCCAATGAGAGGAACAGCTACTCTGTAGGGTGCATAAAGGACAGGGCAATCTTTTTTTTTTTTTGAGACAGAGCCTCAAGCTGTCGCCCTGGGTCGAGCGCCGTGGCATTGATACAGGAGTCCACCCCTCAGGGTTAGACAGGGAGCCCCCCCATTCTCTAGGCCCAGGCGAGCTCAGAAGTCAGACCCCCATTTCCAGGCATAAGCAGACTGCCTTCTTTGGGACACAAAGCAGCCTGTGATGGTTTGGGGGGTGCTTCCACCTTGGGTAAGAGCACACACCCTAATGCCTTCTCAGGGACAAAGACTGTAAAGGACCAACTGCCAGCCGTGTGTGATCCTCCAGACTTAAGACCCCCAGATAAGAGAGCCCACGTGGAGACTCCCAAGGGAGTTCTTCAGTTCTTTTTCCCTTCCAGAAGCTCTGGTGCTTTTCTGTATTCCTTTCTAACTTCTAATAAAAGTCCTGTCTTACCACTGATCTGTGGTCCGTGGGTTCATTCTTTCAATCCCCAAGACCAAGGACCTACTGAAGAGCGAAATTCCAGTATCAGCATCACAGCTCACAGCAACCTCCGACTCCTGGGCTCAAGCGAGTCTCCTGCCTCCGCCTCCCAAGTAGCTGAGACTACAGGTGCCCTCCACAACACCCGGCTATTTTTTGGTTGCAGCCGTCATTGTTGTTTGGCGGGCCCGGGTTGGATTCGAACCCGCCAGCTCAGGTGTACGTGGCTGGCGCCTTAGCCGCTTGAGCCATAGGTGCCGGGCCAAGGACAGGGCAATCTTTACATTAGCAACCACAAGTGTGAGGGGATTTTTGGCAGCAGGAGACCTGGAACTTGAAGAAGATGGTCAGAATGGGGGTAAATAGGGCTGCTTTTCTAAGACCCACCAACTAAGAAGAGTTTATACGTTTTTAAGTGGTTAGAGAAAAACTTGAAGAACAACTTGTGGCAAGGGAAAAGTACATGAACTTCAAATTTCTATGTTCATAAATAAAGTTTTATTGGCACAAAGCCACACCTATTCATTCACATATTATCTTTGGCTGCCTTCTGGCTGGCAAGGCAGAAGTGAGTAGTTACAGCAGAGAGCATGTCTCCCACAAAGCCTAAAATATTTACTATCTGGCCATTTACAGGAAAAGTGTTGCTCCCCCAAATAATAATAAATTTGCCAACCCTTGGATTAGAGGGAAATTTGGGACTGTGGCCTCCCAACTGTCATCCTTAAAGCTGAAAAGGTGAGAGTGCTCCACACTGAAAGCCCAGGAAAGGGGACCTGGGGCCAGTCCTTAGGGCTGCTTATGTTTCAGGGACAGAGGAAGTAAAATAATCAGTGAGGAAGGTGCATAAGTTTAAATAAACCTCAACTGCATTAAACACGTCCACTCCCAGACTGTGTTATTGCTTGGTATTTAAGACACACTCCCAAGAGGAAACTTAATTAAAGAAGTTGCAGGCTGCCATTCTACCCAGCTGGAAGCCAGACCAGCCTCAAAGAAGGAGGTTTGTTTTTGGCAAATTCTTACCTGCAGACTTTTCCTTTCTCCTCCTGCAATGGGGTGAGGCATCTCTTTCCTGCCTTATTCCCTGAAAGCCTGGCTTCCTGCTAATGATCTCAGAAAGGAGCCTGAGTCGCTGTGGCTCCTGCACTCTGGGAGGCTGAGGCTGGAGAATCCCTGGAGCTCAGTTCCAGACCAGTCTGAGCAAGAGTGAGACCCATCTCTACCAAAAGTAGAAAAGTAGCCATGTGTTGTGGTAGGCACCTGCAGTCCCAGCTACTTGGGAGGCTGAAGCAAGAATATCTCTTAAGCCCAGGAGTTTGAGATTGCTGTGAGCTGTGATGACACCATGGTACTCTAGCCTGGGCAACAGGGTGAGACTTTCTCATAAAAAGGGGGTATGAGGGCTCGGCGCCTGTGGCTCAACAGGCTAAGGCGCCAGCCACGTACACCTGAGCTGGCGGGTTCGAATCCAGCCTGGGCCCGCCAAACAACAATGGTGGCTGCAACCAAAAAATGGCCGGGTGTTGTGGCTGGCAGCGGAAAGGCGCCTGTAGTCCCAGCTACTTGGGAGGCGGAGGCAGGAGACTCACTTGAGCCCAGGAATTGGAGGTTGCTGTGAGCTGTGATGCCGTGGCACTCTATTCAGGGTGACAGCTTGAGGCTCTGTCTCAAACAAAAGGGGGTATGAGGAAGAATAGCCTACTACATGAAAGTTTGCTGAAAGCTGCAACTGCTATTCCTGCCCTAAGGTTTGGACTTTTACAGGACTTTTCTTTTTTTTGTAGTTTTGGCTAGGGTGGGTTCAAACCCACCACCCCCGGCATATGGGGTCGGCGCCCTGCTCCTTGAGCCATAGGCGCTGCCCAATTGTTTTCTTTTCTTTCCTTAGACTTAATATAGGAAGTCATTCCCTCCCCTACCCCGACACTGAATATGGGGCAGGGCCAACAGCTGTGGCTGAGTGCCCAGGCCCAGAGCCACAAATGCTGACCTGTGCCCTGGGAAGCAGGAAACACATTGTCTTCATGGGCCCTGGTCTCTGGGAGCAAGCACCAGCAGGAGGCCTTAGGGAGCCTAAATTCAGAGGCATGCCTGCTGTTTCTGACCACTTCTGTTGGCTTCTCTCTTTCAGCAAGGGATCAGCCTTATTTTATGCTCTCCTACATAGGAACCCCTGACTTATTAGGGGCCTTCTGAGTTTCCCTTTCAGATCCTGTATGGCCATGGAATTGCTGTTGGAACATCCACTGGCTACCGATTCCTGACATTTCTCAGTCCCCAAATATCTCACCTTCCTTCAACAGTCAGAATTGTTTGTGGTACTCGAGTGCTCTGTTTGTCATGGCATTTGTTTGATTTTCATATATCAAAACTCCAGTGTTAGCCTGGGAATCTTTCAGGCATTCACACGTTAGCGTGCATCCATTTCATCAGATTACTTTCCACTTAGCTGAAGCCCTATAGAGAAAAGGAAGCTTCTACCTGCAAAGAGAGAGATTCTGCAACCTGAAACATTGGTGGTTGCTCCCCTCAATGAGGTGCCAGTGGGGCTTAAAGGGAAGGCTGGAGGCTGTGGAAAACCCGACAACCTCAAAAGAAAGGCAATGGAATGTGTTGGATGGACACAGAAAAGGAGTTTGCTGACCTGGGCTTACACTGCACCACTGCTAAGATGACTTCCGCCAGGGGGCCGGGCAGCGGAAAGGCCTTTATTCCACTTCACTGGCTTCTCTTCCTTCCCTTTAATTTCTTCTCTTTTCTTGTTCTTTCCCTCTGACTTAGTAGAGTGAGACAAAGTGGGTTACTTTGAAATGTGTGTTGGCCCTGCAGTCCCAGAAATTAGTGTTCAAATTTTGGACAAGTTAATCACTCTGGCTGACCCTTAGTTGGCACATAGGTGAAGGCGTTTGTGCAAGCTGGTTTCCTCCTCCTCTAAAAGTACTAACTGGAGCTGCTCAGACAGTACCAACTGGTGCCAGTTGCCCCATGAAATACTTGGTGTAGTAAATTATCCTTCTTATCTATGTACATATACTCCTCTCAGCTTATCTTAGCCAAGGAACTGGAGGAAATGTAGAGGAACAACATTAGCAGACTTTGCTCAAGGGAAATCAGACCTTGTATTTCCACCCACGCCCCAAATTAGCATGGGCTCAGGTTCCATCTAAGTGTTTCCCAATGGTGAATTCGATTTCGATGGAAATAATGACTCCATGCCCATCCAACATGAGGCCATCAAAACCTTCATAACACAATGTGATTGCGGATCTCCGAAGAATTTTGGCAAACACCTGGTTCACTATTCATCAACCCCTCCCCTTTCCTTAATATATATGACAAAACTGAGGCCCAGACTATTTAAATGCTTACAAAAGGTAATAGTTAAGACAAAACTAGAAATAGAACTCAAGGCACCTTGACTCACAATCCAAACCATTTTTTTACCAGTCCTGGCTGAGTTCCTGAATGTTAAAAACAAAAACAAAAAAAGCAGTAACAACAAAAAAACACCTATTAAGATATTAACCACCATCAATTATTGTTCTTCTTTTTTTTTTCTTTGAGACAGAATCTCATTATGTTACCCTCGGTAGAGTGCTACGACGTCACAGCTCACAGCAACCTCCAACTCCTGGGCTTAGGCGATTCTCTTGGCTCAGCCCCCCGAGTAGCTGGGACTACAGGCGCCTGCCACAACGCCCGGCTATTTTTTTTGTTGTAGCAGTTGTCATTGTTTAGCAGGCCCTGGTTGGGTTCAAACCTGCCAGCCATTGTGTATGTGGCTGGCGCCCTAACTGCTGAGCTACAGGCTGGTTAAGCCTGTTCTTATTAATTATATTGTAAATTAGCCATCCTTCTAGATGCCTCCACAGGGATCTTCACAGAGTCATTTCTAATCCTGTCCTATAGAACAATCTTTCAGAGATCCAAGGAGGTTCCAGAGGCTCACATCTGAGAGAATATGAGGCAAACAGTGAGCAAAGGAGAGGTTGCGGGACAAAATAGTGCAGGCAGAAATTAAAAAAAAAATCTTTGGTGAAAACCCTTTCAGATGTACATGGGTTTGTGTTTTTGTTTCAGTTAAACTAAGAAAAACACCTAATTCTTGATTGTAAGGAATTTTTAAACAGAGAATAAAAGGCCATAAATTCCCATGAGCCACCCTGCCCAGCAAAGCAAAAAAATCCCCTGGGTTAAAGGTGGGGCAAATTAAGAATTAAGAGTCAAACATCTTAGACAGGTGCCGTGTTTCAGGCCTGTCACCCTAGCACGCTAGGAGGCTGAGGCAGTTAGTTGTATTACTCGAGCTCAGGAGTTTGAGATCAGCCTGCACAAGAGTGAGACCCAGTCTCTACTAAAAATAGAAAAACTAGGGCAGCGCCTGTGGCTCATTGAGCAGGGCGCTGGCCCCATATACCGAAGGTGGTGGGTTCAAACCCAGCCTCAGCTGAACTGCAAAACAGAAAAATAGCCGGGCGTTGTGGCGGGCGCCTGTAGTCCCAGCTACTCGGGAGGCTGAGGCAGGAGAATCGCCTAAACCCAGGAGTCGGAGGTTGCTGTGAGCTGTGTGACGCCACGGCACTCTACTGAGGGCGATAAAGTGAGACAGAGTCTCACTCTAAAAAAAAAAAAAGTAGAAAAACTAGCTGGGCATTATGGCAGGCGCCTGTAGTCCCAGCTACTTGGGAGACTGAGGCAGGAGGATTGCTTGAGCCCAGGAGTTTGAGGGCTGTGAGTTATAATGAAGCCACGGCACTCAACCCCAGGGTGATGGAGTGAGACTGTCTCACAAAAAAAAGTCAAACATCTTTAAAAAGCAGTGACAATGCAAATTTTATATAACAAAGTTTTATAACTATATAATGATAGTTAAATAGTCACATACAAAGAGCTTTGCAGATGATAGATAGATGGATGGGGGAGGGAAGGAGAGAAGGACAGAAGGAAGGAGGGAGGGGAGGAGAAAAGGAAATAGGCCCAAATGTTTGTTGTAGTTGATCTTTGGTGGCAGGCAATTTTTTTTTCAGTTTTTGGCAGGGGCTGGGTTTGAACCCACCACCTCCAGCATATGGGGCTGGCGTCCTACTCCTTTGAGCCACAGGCACCACCCAACAAATTCTTGTATTTTCTTGTAATCAGTAAACAACAGAAAGATTCACTGCCCTAAAAATAAATACAATGTGGGACGGCACCTGTGGCTCAATGGAGTAGGGAGCCGGCTTCATATGCTGGAGGTGGCGGATTCAAACCCAGCCCCGGCCAAAAACTATAAAAAATGTGATAAACAGCAGTCCCACTAAAGAACCCAGGTTTTTCTCAGCCTGTTTTAGCTTTAGTCCCCTGCATGCTCCCCCTAGTTAATTTCAAAAGCAGGTTTCAGAACAGGGAAGTTCTCTGAGTCCCCCAACTCCCTAGCAATGGCTAAACACAATGATGAGACCCTTACCCCAACCTCACTAGCAATGGGCAAACAATGGTTTTTTGTGGGTTTTTTTTTTTTTCAGTTTTTGGCTGATGATGGGTTTGAATTTGCCACCTCCAGCATATGCGGCCGGTGCCCTACTCCTTTGAGCCACAGGCGCCACCCAATGGGCAAACAATGGTGAAAACATTACCTGTACAAAGTTCCCAGGCTACTGTATTTCCAAGCTGTTTCTGTGCCAACCATTAGGATGTACACCACGCAATTGCCACTCTGTAGCCCCCTGACTGCAACCCTGCCCCCCCAGCTAACAGTCACGTCTTGCTTTTGTTTTTGCTTGCTTACATGGCAACGAAAAGGGTATAAAAGGCTACCTGCTTTTCTCTCCAGGGCTATTTGCCTTTTTAGCAGCAGTCCCCTGCACAGGAGTAAATAAAATCATCTCTGATTTGTACCCAAAGTGGGGTCCGTATTTTTCTTATGGGTGGCTATAGTTACAACAGCAACAACAAAATAAATATATAATCTGTTGAAAGGATTGATTGACAAACACAAATTCCTAGCTCTGCTTTCCAGTAATTCAGCTTTTGCTTGGGTTTCTCCCCATTCCTCATCCACATCAAGGATCCAAGAAACTCCACTCAACTGAGTTCTAGACCACATCTAAGATTTAAACTCTTCTTGGATCCTTTTGGCAACTTAGCCTCCCTTGAGAGAAAATAGCCAACCAACCACTGTTTAATTAGCCCTTAGATTCAGCCAGGGCCTCACTGGTGTCATTTGATTTTCACCTGTACAGTAGAACCTCCATAGTTGACCACCTCCCTACATTGACTGCCTCCTTGAGTTAATGTCATTTTCATGAACTGAACATGTACCACATGTGTGTATCAGCACTGTAGGCCTAGCTTCTTATGCTCCCCACCTCTGTATGTTGACCAGAGCATTATAGTCCCTTGGGTGGTCAACTGACAGAGGTTCTGCCTATTCTTCAATTCATGTGAAAATGTTTTTGAAATTACAGCCTTTGCTCAGCCTACCCAGGATGGAAGAAACTGAAATCACTTGTCAAACTAATTTGAATCACAACAGCTGCAGGCATAAAGCCAAACCATACCTTTTAGCTCTGAGAAATTAGCTGTTTTTGTTTTTTTTTTCATTTTATCACCCTCAGTAGAGTGCTGTGGCGTCACACTGCTCACAGCAACCTCCAACTCCTGGGCTTAGGCAATTCTCTTGCCTCAGCCTCCCGAGTAACTGGGACTACAGGCACCTGCCACAACGCCCGGCTATTTTTTGATGCAGTTCCACCAGGGCCGGGTTTGAACCCGCCACCCTCGGTATATGGGGTCGGTGCCCTACTCACTGAGTCACAGGTGCCACCCGAAATTAGCTGTTTTAATGTGTCAGTCATCTAGTTAGTAAGATCACTCAGTTCATCACTTTGTTTACCAATCATTTAAAATTCCTCTACTAGGCTCAGGCACCTGTGGTTTGAATGGCTAAGATGCCAGCCACTTACACCTGAGCTGGCAGGTTCAAACCCAGCCCAGGCCCACCAAACAACGATGGTTGCAACCCAAAACAATGGCCAGGCATTGTGGTGGGCGCCTGTAATCCCAGCTACTTTGGAGGCGGAGGCAGGAGACTCGCTTGAGTGCAGGAATTGGAGGTTGCTGTGAGCTGTGATGCCACAGCACTCTATCCAGGGGGGCAGCTTGAGGCTCTGTCTCAAAAAAATAATAATAATAAAATTCCTTTACTATACCCTTAACGCTAAAATACTGTATATGATAAATATACCAGCTACTAAAAAAACATAAAATAATAAGCTTTAACTCTAAAGAATGTGAAAATAGGACACTGAAGGTTTTAGTGATATTACGATCTAGTTTAATTTCAAACTCAAAGGAGGCTACTTCCACTAGGAAAAATGCGTTACCCAGCATGTTCTGGAAAATTCATTTTAGGGCCTTGGAAACATTTAGGTGAGAGTGTAGGAATCTCTGAGAAGTATGAGCTGTATTTTTTTTTAAAAACTTCTGTAGTTTGTGACATTCGTGTTTACTTTTGTTAGGTTTCAGAGACTGAAGCAAGATATTTTAAATTGTGAAACATGGGTTTTTATCTCTAAAATGTCCTAGGAACTGTGCTGTTATTATAGGGAAATGAAAGTTGAATAAGACTTGGCACATGACTCACACATTGTAGAGAGACTATTAACTATTATTCAATTAATGAATAACGAAAGTCTGATCTGATGGAAAACTGAAAGCGGCCCTCAAGTGTATTTAGGGATAGGGTCTTAAGATTTATGCACCTAGTTTCCGGAGCCCCAATATTCCTTGTAGAAGCCATTCTAGCTATAGTCTTGGCTCAGCTGGAGGGTAAGGAATAGAGTGCCTCTGATAAGAGCTCTTAATATTATAACAATATAAACAATGGTAGCATTTATCAAATGTTTCCCACGTATTTCATCCTCGCAATCAATATTTTTGTTGTTGCTGTCACAGATGAGGAAACGGTGGAAGAGACAGATCAAGTGACTTCCCAGCATGCAGAACTGGCAATCAAAACAAAGTTTCTGATTTCACAGATGGGCCTTTTGGCTTCTGTCTGTAGTGTGCTCTTTCTCAAAACAATCTAGGGAGCCTGATTTCTAAGGCCAGTGTCCCATGTGTCGCACATGTCTGCAGCACCCTGTCTTTCCTCTGTCATACACATCTCTCAATGGTTGAACTACTTGTAAATGTCTACTTTAGCCACCTGATGAGGCAGGGCGGGCATCACGTCTGTCCCGTCCTCTTGGATACCACCCCAGCACTGGACCCGGCAGGTTGAAGATGCTCAGTATATATTTATGGAACTGAACCAGTTCAAAATCTAACAAATGGGGCGGCACCTGTGGCTCAAAGGAGTAGGGCGCCAGCCCCATATGCCCGAGGTGGCCGGTTCAAACCGAGCCCTGGCCAAAATAAAGGGCTAAAATTATCTAACAAATGTGCTCAGCGGCTAGGGTGCCAGCCACATACACCAGAGCTGGTGGGTTCAAACCCAGACTGGGCCCGCCAAACTACAATGACAACTGCAACCAAAACATAGCCGGACTTTATGGCAGGCGCCTGTAGTCCCAGCTACTTGGAAGGCTGAGGCAGGAGACTCGCTTAAGCCCAGGAGCTAGAGGTTGCTGTGAGCTGTGACACCCTAGCACTCTACCCAGGGTGATGTAGTGATACTCTGTCTCAAAAAAAACAAAATCTAACAAATGTGAAAGGAACCAATAAGAAAAATGATCTAAAGGTATATCTTGAGGAGGAAACACTTGTCGAAGGGATAAAATTAGAGGACACCGAGTTCGTGTTTGGGAACGGGCTCCGCCCCCCAGGTTGTGAGGCTGAGAGGTGGTGCTGTTGAGGCAGGGGCCAAGTCCCAGAGAGAGTGGCTGCCGGAGATCTCACAGCCTGCGCCTACTCAGGGAAAGGACTCAGGTCCACCCAAGTGCTGCATTGATAAGGAAGGAAGCTTATCGAACTACTTTGGGATGGACATGAGCAACAACTGGAAGAATTTTTTCTTTTTGAAACAGAGTGTTACTTTGTTGCCCTGGGTAGAGTGCCGTGGCATGATAGCTCACAGCAACCTCACACTCTTGGGCTCAAGCAATCCTCTTGCCTCAGCCTTCCGAGTAGCTGGGACTATAGGAGCCTGCCACAACGCCCAGCGGGGTTATTTTTAGAGACGTGGGGGGGGGGGTCTTGTTCTTGCCCAGGCTGGTCTTGAACCTGTGATCCTAGGCAATCCACCCTCTTCGGCCTCCCAGAGTGCTGGGATTACAGGCGTGAGCCACCGTGCCTGGCCTGGAAGAATTTTTATATGTGCATTGAAACAGATCTGAGAGCACCTGGTCAACAGTCTCCTTTAATGCCAGTTTGAATTAAACGATAGATTTGGAAGCCTGTGGTACTGTGTGAGCACCCATAGGAGAAAACAAACTTCTCTCCTACAGTAATGATAATCACTGATCAGAGTCACAGCATTTAGATATAAATGCTCCTGAAAGCAAAAGCAGGGCCCACATAAGCACCCAAGAAACAAAAATTTGTCAGTGAGCTTAATAAATTAAGACTGAATGTTGTCTTGCCTTTCAAAAACTCACCCCAGGGTGAGGTGGGGGGAGCAGAAGTGTCAGGGAAGCATCTGGCCGAGAAAACCAGTAACACCATGCTTTCGAGTTCTATGGATGTATTAATGGAAATACCTCCAACTGGGTATTGTAGAGGCTGGGAAAAGATGTAATGGGATTATACAGGTGATGAGTATTTTTGTGTTGAGACTCAATGGGCTACAAATGTTATACTTAACCCATAACCCTTAAATAACCCATGTATTAAAACAAATTTTGACTGAATCAATCAACTAACAGTTTTTTAAAAATCTGTCACATGGGAATAATAGTAACCTGTGCTGCTGTACTGTCTCTGTCATCGGGTCAAGAGACTCAGGTGAGGCATTCATAATCATGATAGTGTTATTATCATGTATTATTGACAATGGACTTTATGCCAATTTTCATAAGGACTGCTTTGCCTGTGAGCCTGGGGACTAGTGTACCAGAAAAGTAGCCATTACAGTAATTAATGCAGGGGACAGAAGATAGGAATGCAAAAAGAGCAGGGGAAGGGGGAACTAATTCAAGCAATAATTCCACCGGGATTTGGTGAGTCCGTTGAAAAGGGGAAGAGGAACGTGTCTAACATTACTTTGAGGTTTCTAGAGAAGATTAGACATAGTGGGAGGAGCGAGTTTGGGGATGGGGGGTGCAAGGTGACAGATAGCTTGGTTTGGGAAGTATGTCTTTGGGAGTGATTATCCCATGAAGAGGAGAGAGGCCCAGAGGCCATATGAAATACAGGGCTACTGCAGAGTTCAGATTATTTGTTCCCAAATAGCATGTGTCAGAAAGCCAAAAAGTATGGGCTGGGTGAGGTGGCTCAGGTCTGTAATCCTAGCATTCTGGAGGGATCCCTTGAGCTCAGGAGTTTGAGACCAGCCTGAGCAAAAGGAAGACCCTGTCTCTACTAAAAATAGAAAAATTAGCCAGGTGTCCTGGCATACACCTGTAGTCTCAGCTACTTGGGAGGCTGAAGCAAGAGGATTGGGTGAACCCAGGGGTCTGAGGCTACTGTTGAACTTGGCTGAGGCCATGGCACTCTATCCTAGGCAACAGAGCAGGAGTCTGTTTCAAGACCGGGCGCGGTGGCTCATTTCTGTAATCCTAGCACTCTGGGAGGCCGAAGTGGGTGGATTGCCTGAGTTCATGAGTTTGAGACCCGTCTGAGCCAGAGTGAGACTTTATCTCTAAAAATAGCATTGTGCCCAGCTACTCAAGAGGCTGAGGAAAGAGGATTGTTTGAGTCCAACGGTTTGAGGTTGGTATGAGCTGTGATGTCACAGCACTCTACAGAGGGCGACAAAATGAGACTCTCAAAAAAAAAGAGAAAACAAGAGTGTTTCAAAAAAATGAAAAAGGAAAGAAAAAGAAAGAAGAAAAGAAAAGTAGAAGGGTGGGTCTATTCAATCTTAGAGTTTTCTTCTGAGTTTTAGCTGTCAAAGACTCTAGGTAGGAAACCAAAGTAGATGCTGGAAATCAATGCCCTTCTACCCGTTTTTGCTCTGAATGAGCCTCTTTCCGTCAGCTAAGCCACACAAAAGCCTGCCCTGGTCGTGCCTTTTTAAAAACACCCACTCTCCCAGATTTAAATAAAATTTCTCTCCTGAGGGAAGGGAGAATTCTAACATCGCCAAGCCTGCCTGTTGGCTACTGCGCGTCCCTGGCAGAAGAAAGCCCCTTTGTTGCTGGGTTATGCTATTTTGTAATTTGGACTTAAATTTAAAATTACAATGTAGGTTGCAGCTGCAGCCTGGAGCTCTGTGCAAAGCCTGCAGTTTGGCCCTTCCCTCCATGACATCATCACCTTTCTAATTACAGAGAGCTTCACTTTTACTAAGACAAGTGACAACACAGAACAATGGGCATTGGCATCCATGAGGCTTTGGCATGAAGCAATCAGCAGCCTCCAGCGGGCAGACTTCTTTATCCCACTGGCATCTCACAAGGAAAAAGTCTTCCTTCTCCCAGTTTAAAAGCAAAATGCAGTTTTTGACCCTCTGTGTGTATCACGGTGTGTTCTGGCTTCCCCTGGGGCAGAACCCTGAGAGGGCAGCTGTTTCTCATTACGAAGAATACATCCCCGATGAAAGTGATAATGTTTCCAGGGAGCCTGCTCTGAACCTCCTTCTGCACTGAACTCGTGAACCCTTCCACTTCCTGCTCTCAGCGGAAGTCTGCCCTCTGAAATGCTCTTATGTTTCTCCTCTCTTTACCTAACCTTTCAGTTGATAGTGGAGACTCTCCAGAGTTTGCATTCCGGTTTCCACCTTTCCCACCCTCTCAGCAACCTAGAATGAGAGGTGAAAAAAAAGGTGGGGGTTAGGAAAGGTTTGCTTCTCCTTCTGACTTGAAAATCTGTTTAAAACCCAGTAGGAGAGCGGCACCTGTGGCTCAAAGGAGTTGGGCGCAGGCTCCATATGCCGGAGGTGGGAGGTGGCCGGTTCAAACCCAGCCCTGGCCAAAAACTGCAAAAGCAAACAAACAACAAAAGTCAGTAGGATTTATAATGACATCAATAGGAGAGAGGAGGGGATATGTGAAATTAAATAAAACACTTTCCTTTTACATATTAGGCAACTGGACTCGAGGACCAAACAGAAAGCTATTACATTGCTTATGGCTTTTGGGAAGAGAAATATTTGATTTGCTAGTTTAGTCATAACCCTATAGAAAATTTAAGTTAATTCTTCTAAGATTTAGTGTAAACATGAATATTTTCCCAGGATTTCTTTCTCCTTCATTTCTATATTTGGTCTCCTGAACCGCTGATCCCATATGCAGTGGTTTCCAAATATGACTGCAAATTCTATTACAAACTTTCCATCAATGGTGGTGTCTACATCTCCTGACCTTGGATCAGGTGGGCTTGTGACAGCTTCAAACAATAGAAGATAGCAGAAGTGATGCTATGTGAATTCTGAGGCTAGATCATAGAAAGCCTTGAAGCTGTCTTGTTCACTGGGAACACTCGCTCTAAGAGTCCTTAGTTCCCATGTAGGAAGTTGAAACCCTCAGACCACTATGCTAACAGAACACATATAGAACTCAGGCAGATGTTCTAGTGGAGAGTCCTGCCCGAGCCTGTCCTTCAGCCATGCTGACCCAGGTGTCAGGAGAATCAAGTAGATCTTCTGCCTCTAGCTATTCTGGCCTTCAGCCATTTGAATTACTCCAATCATTTGAATAATCCCAGCAGAGACCTCAGAAATGGAGGAAACCAGAGCCATCCTTGCTGTACCTCTTTTTGATTCCTGACCACATAATACATATAAACATTTTGAGACAGAGTCTCACTTTGTTGCCCTGGGTAGAGTGCCCGGGCATCATCATAGCTCACAGCAACCTGAAACTCTTGGGCTCCAGCAATCCTCTTGCCTCAGCCTCCTGAGCAGCTGAGACTACAGTGTGCACCACTGCGCCCAGTTCGTTTTTTTATTTTTAGTAGATACGGGGGTCTCACTCTTGCTCAGGCTGGTCTTCAACTCCTGAGCTCAAGCAATCCACCTGCCTCGCCTCTCAGAGTGCTGGGATTATAGACATGAGCCACTGCACCACAATAGTTTTGGCATGCCATTACATATTGACATACACAACCAACATATTACGGATTCCTTCCTTTCTTTGTCATTTTTGTTTGCTTATTTATTCTCTTATTTTGGTATGATATATCTATCAGTGGGGTTTTTTTTTGAGAAAAAATATATGAGAATTTATATGAGAAATATATTATTTTTCTTTCTGTAAATGTTATTATTATTATTATCATTTGGTAAATTTTTGTTTTTTGAGACAGAGCCTCAAGCTATCACCCTGGATAGAGTGCTGTGGCATCACAGCTCACAGCAACCTCCAATTCCTGGGCTCAAGTGAGTCTCTTGCCTCCACCTCCCAAGTAGCTGGGACTACAGGTGCCCGCCACAACGCCCGGCCATTTTTTGGTTGCAGCCGTCATTGTTGTTTGGCAGGTCCGGGCTGGATTTGAACCCGCCAGCTCAGGTGTACGTGGCTGGCGCCTTAGCC
>CAUYON010141765.1:0-11331 GCA_963573935.1 Arctocebus calabarensis
TTTTTTTTTTAAATATGGGAAAGTAAGGCTTTTTTGATAAATATATTTTCTCTTAGGCTTGAAAGACCTAGGGCCACTGAACTGTTAGACAGCTCTATATAGAAAGAAAGAACAACTCCAAAGGATGAACAGGTTAATAAGTATTTAGGGGGCACCTGCTTCATCTCTAAAACCCTTTCACATCCATGATTTAAATCCATGCCTTAGGCAACTAAGGATTAGGATGACAAATCTGCCTTTTGACAAACTTCCTGTAACACTCCAAATAACCATTTTGCCTTTTATCATAGCAAAATGGCTACACTCCCATCGTTAAATGTACTAAAATCTTTGATGTGTTAAAAAAAAAAAAAAAGTTTTTCCAGACACGTGCAATGCTACAGTGAAGTAATCATAACAAAAATCTTTCCTTTCTCTTAATTTTTTGCTGGTGTTAGTACTGGTTGGTTCATTTCCACCCGCATGTAGGAAGACACTTGCTCCCAAACTCCTGAAACAAGCAGCAGCCATGTGCCTTACGCACCCAGAGCCAGACTTAATCCAGCTCACTGGAAAAAGGTCTGTTTAATAACAGAGGGAGGTTTATATAACCAAAAGCCATTTGCTTAAAAATTAATTGCAACATGGGGTGATGCCTGTGGCTCAGTGAGTAGGGCACTGGCCCCATGTACTGAGGGTGGTGGGTTTGAACCCAGCTCCAGCCAAACTGCAACAAAAAAATAGCTGAGTGTTGTGGCAGGCGCCTGTAGTCCCAGCTACTTGGGAGGTTGAGGCAAGAGAATCACCTAAGCCCAAGAGCTGGAGGTTGCTGTGAGCTGTGATGCCACAGCACTCTCTACCAAGGGAGACAAAGTGAGACTCTGACTCTAAAAAAAAAAAAAATTAATTGCAACATTGCAAACTGTTCCTTGAACATGTTTCCAGATAGGTTCATCCATAATAGAAAAGAACAATGTGGCTCAGCGCCTGTGGCTCAACGGGCTAAGGCGCCAGCCACATACACCTGAGCTGGTGGGTTCGAATCCAGCCTGGGCCCACCAAACAACAATGACAGCTGCAACCAAAAAATGGCCGGGCGTTGTGGCGGGTGCCTGGAGTCCCAGCTACTTGGGAGGCAGAGGCAGGAGACTCGCTTGAGCCCAGGAATTGGAGGTTGCTGTGAGCTATGATGCCACAGCACTCTATCCAGGGTGACAGCTTGAGGCTGTCTCAAAAAAAAAAAAAAAAAAAAAGAACAGAACAATGTGCTTTGGAAAGCGAAGTCATCTTTGCACACTATACAACTGGTTCAGAATGCCCCATGTATATGTGTCTGAACTCCACGCCGTAGGTCCTAATTCTGAAACGTTTGTGCCTCTGACATTTGGTAAGTACCCCTTCTTTTTTCCAAAACCCTCTTGAAGACTCACTTTCTTTTGATTCATTAATGAATCCTGCAATGCCTTCACAATGTTCTCCTCATGTACACTTTAGATTTGTGTGGCTATCCAGAAGCTGGTTGATAGTTGGGACATTTGTTTTTTTATCTCTATGTTCCTCTCAGTAAATCACAGACAAATGTTGGACCTGATCATCAGTCTATAAATAAATTGAAATAACATTCTCAAATCCGACAGCTCTAGGCACTGATGGACCACCAAGGACAGAATATGAAATGCCAGACTAGTGTTCGTCCCTGTAAGGCTTCGTTGGATAAGATGACAGGGTTTTTCTATCCAGAGTGAGCTGAATCTCGCAGGCCTTCTAGACTAAAAATTGTTCCATCTCCCACTTCTCCATTTATTTTCATACTTTCCTTTCCTCTGCAGTAGGAGAGCCATCTCTTCTATTTCTGTTTTAGTTCCTAATACTCTGTGTCTAGGCCTTATACAAACTCACTTCACAAGCACATGGATATATGTCTTTTTATATACATGAGGAAGGCATCTTCACAAGGATGTGAAGAGGCAGGAAGCCACTGTTACAAAAGAAATTCCTAGGTTTATTCTTAGTGCTAAGTATATCAGTACAAACCACTATTGTTTTATTTTCAGTACTAATAATTTAGTTATATTTTTAATGAAGGATAGAAATTTTAATATATCAAGGATGGCATTAAGCATACTTGTTTAATCCATTGCCACAGTGGCTACAGTACAGGAAAACATAATCTGAGGACATTACTCAGAGAATCTAACCCAGTACCCATCTGAGGAAGTGCTCTGTTTTCAGATCTACTTAATTACTAAATTTAAAAAAAGATATAAATATCTAAACTAAAAGTTGAACAGAATATTATTTTCTTAGGGAAAAATGTGCCTCTCACCCACACGCCCACACACTACACCCAGAATAGGCTTCGTAACTGTTCCTCGCCAATTTACGGAAGCTTCTTCTAAAATTTTCGATTTTAATAAATAACTCAACTTACTGATATTTTCTATTCCATGTATGAACTTGGAAGAAACCCAAACTGCTTCCTGCTTCTTATAAAAGCCTTGTGAAGGCAGGATGCATACGCTTCTTCAGTTTTCCCTGGCAGGGGTGTCCAACCTGCGCTCCTGGGTGCTGCATACTTATTTTGCATACTTTTTTTCCTTATATGTGGTGTCAGATGTCACAGTATGCTAATCAGCTTTCATTGCTATTTCTGTATTTAATGTGTGGCCCAAGACAATTCCTGTTCTTCTGATTCTCGCCAGAGAAAACAAAAAGGTGGAACACCCCGATAGAGGAGCATACTTGACGCCAGTCACAGTGAATTGGTTAAAGTCAAAGCGGGCCTGGGAAGTTCATCTCTGTGGTTTAAAGCAAAATAACTTCTGCAGTAAGATTTTAGGAAAGAACTTAAAATTTATTATTTATTTATTTTGGAGACATGGAACTTGCGGGGAGGCCTAACACATCCACACATGAACCCTTTTCCTTCCTCTTCTTCCTCCTCAAAGACACAAAGGATCTGGCTAACCCCCCTCACCTCCGAAGTTCCCACCAAAGACCCTAACCTTCCAGGCAAGCTGTGGAATTTGCCCACCCTCTACAGCCCCATAGAAAAGGAGTCCCTAAGTGCCCCATGGCGCAGACACCACCTTTGCACCGCCTAGGCCGGACACTTCCTCTTTCAACAAACCTGGCCTGAACATCTCCACTGCACCTTCCTTTCTGGGTGCCACTGCTCACATCTTTCAGGACCTGCTTTGTCGCACAGGCTTCATCGTGGCTCACTATAACCTCCACCTGCTGGGTGATCCTCCTGCCTCAGCAGTCACCTCCCAGGCTGGACCCACAAGTGCATACCACGCCTAGCTAATTTTCCTATTTTTAGCAGAGACAGCCTCTTGCTATGTTGCTCAGGTTGGTCTCGAACTCCTGGACTCAAGCAATCCACCCACCTCAGCCTTCCAAAGTGGTAAGGATTATAGGCATGAGCTACCATGCCCAGTCAGAACTCAAAATATAGAACTTTGACAAAGCAATCAAAAAAACTTTTGCATGCTATAAAAATGAAACAAAAATAAGTCAAGAAGGGCTTGCATGGGTTTAATTCAGTCACATAGCACAAGCTAAGCATCTCACAGGCCAATGTGTGGCAACCTTCTACTAGAAGATGTTGTGTAACATTTTGACAGGGAAAAAGCGCCATCCAGTGAGTTTTGAGGATGCCTTTTACACTAGAGCCCACACTATGACAGTGTGATCACACAGCTACAGTTAGGTTCATGTTAGCATTACATTCTGATGCCCTCAATACAGAGAACTTACCACTGTAAACAAATATTTGCTTAAGGGAGAGACTTTGCATACTAGGCCATGTCCATCTTTTCACAGTGACGCAACACTAATCCTTAATAATCACAACCAGAATAATTACAACAAATATTTGGTGCTTAGGCTGTGTCAAGCACTGTTCCAAGCACTTTTATGAATTAACTCATTATTTCACCGCCGTGAGGTTATTACCTCTATGTCCACATTTTTCCTTTTTTTTTTGAGACAGAGTCTCACTGTGTTGCCCTCACTAGAGTGCTGTGACATCAGAGTTGACAGAAACCTCAAACTTTTGAGTTTACGTGATTCTCTTGCTTCAGCCTCCCAAGTAGCTGGGACTACAGGAACTCGCCACAATGCCTGGCTATTTGTTGTTGTTGTAGCTGTCATTATTGTTTAGCAGGCCCAGGCCGGGTTTGAACCCACTAGCCCCAGTGTATATGGCCAATGCCTAACCATTGAGCCTTAGACGCCGAGCTCTATGCTCATTTAAAAAACTCATACAGTGGGCTCGGCGCTTGTGGCTCAACGAGCTAAGGCGTCAGCCACGTACACCTAAGCTGGCGGGTTCGAATCCACCCTGGGCCCGCCGAACAACCATGATGGCTGCAACCAAAAAAAAAAAAAAAAATGGCCGGGCGTTGTTGCGGGCGCCTATAGTCCCAGCTACTTGGGAGGCAGAGGCAAGAGACTCGCTTGAACCCAGGATTTGGAGGTTGCTGTGAGCTGTGTTGCCACGGCACTCTATCCAGGGTGACAGCTTGAGGCTCTGCTCAAAAAAAAAAAAAAAAAAAAAAAACTCATACAGTGAGGAAGAGAATGGTTAGGTGACAAGCCCAAGATCCTTCAAGCAGTAGTGGTGAAGCTGACCTTGGAACCTGGACAGCCAGACGCCAGAGTCCTTGCGCTAAATAGGTTAGAATTATCCCTTAAATAATTGCTCTTAGTTTTGACCACTGAGACCTTACAGCTCCACACATGCTCAGTTTTGGAATAATCTCGGAGACAAATCAAAGATAGTCTCTTTTTCCAGGATCAGTTCCATTCAACATCACCTACTGCCCTTTTCATTTTGGTCTTGGGTCTCAAAGTGGTCAACACACAAGGTGCAAAGAGAAGAGAAGAGGAAATTGATGCTGCCAAAAGGTAAGTCCTCTTGGAAAAAGCTTCAAATCACAATGACAGCTTCACAATAGCTCAGAAGCAGGCACATACGCAAGTCAGAAGTGCCTGTGGACATTTCTTAGAGATGATAATTTGAAGTGATAGTCTAAGCATAAGTGTGAATAATCCTGCTGAGAAGAAACCTGCACAGTGATAAGTGTAGAGGTCATCAGCTGCACCTGGGTGAGAAGAACAGAGGCCGAAAGAAAGATTAGCCTAAGGGTATTAGTATCTGCAGCCGGGAGGAAGGGAGAAGATCATTCTTAGATCAGCTATTAATAAGCGGAAGAAACCAGGGCTGGTCTATGGAGCCAGGGACTGCTGATTAGAAGTCAGAGATCACCAGAAAGATTTCTCAGAAAAGTATGCAATTTCCTACAATATACTTTAAAATCTGCTCCAAATTAACCTTTCCTGGTTTTGAGAGGAAGAGGGAGAGGTTATCTGACTATCTAATATTTTGTCTAACTGTATGTGTATATTCATACATAAAAGTGAGTGAGCAGATGTGTGTACATATTTGGTTATTCAAGTGTACTCATGTTTGTATTGATATCTGTTTTTCCTTCAATAAAGTCCCAGGGCAAAATAAGAGATAGCTTAAGCAAACTCACTACATGTAGGGAAACAGCTGTTAGGATTTTCCACGTGATTTCCATAAACAAGGAACATACACTTGATACCTCCTGCCATTATGGTCAAGTGGAAATTGTTCTAAACCAGCAGTTCTCAGCACTGGTTGCATACTGGACCATCTGGGAAGTTTAAAAAAAAACTGCCACTTGGCTCCCATCCCTCAAGATTCTCAGATAATGACTGAGAAAGCTGCCTGACATTTAAATGGTCCCCAGCTGATTTCAACTTGCTGCCAAGATTCAGAGCCACTGATCTGAACCAATGATGTTCAAGCACATTAGCCCAATAATCATTTCAACAACATAACCTGATGGTCAAGGAGTGAGTTCTATTTAAATGAACCCACCAGGGCTGTTAGTAAGGGTGTCACTGTACTAATTCAGGCACCTCCATTGAACTGAAACCAAGCCAGCTGGAATTCACAAAGTAGGCACCCGGGTCCTGTTGGTGTGTCTGCTTCTCTAAAGACTTGATTAGAAGCTCCCCAGAACTAGAAGCCTACATTAAAATCTTGAGAAGCATCCAGGCTTTTTGCTATAGGAACACATCTTACAGCCAGTCATTATTATGCATGTAGTCACCCAAGCCGGCTTTGTACTAGTGGGTAGGGACATTATAGGAAAGGGTCTTCTCTAGAATGTCTCGTTGAAGTTTAAACTCTATCCTAGAGTATAGCTTCTTTTCTACACTCAACAATATTGGGGATGCAAGATTTATACTCGCAGGTTATGCCATAGAAAAGGATGGTTCTCTTTATCAGAAAACCAGCTAAAGGAAGGAGGTTTTCATAGCATTAAAAAAGTCACAGCAATGTTAAGATACCCCAAATTAATATTCTAAACTTAAACACACATCTCTGTTTGTGGAGTGCAGCCCACATACGCCAAAGCCACTTCTCCCAGCATGGTCTTGCTCTGTTTTGCATCCCTGCGCTCATTTGTGTTATTGAGTCACGTGCATCAGTCCTCCTTGGCATTTTTTTAAGATTCTTTTTTTCACAACTATTTTTGTAGGAGCATCAAGGATAAAGAACTGTTGAATGAGGTTAATTCTTACTCTCAGAAGTACTGTATATTACTCTTCAAATCAAAATTCAACGTGGTACCTAATTTTAAAAAACCCAGATTTTTTTTTTCAACTGGTTATTTCTCAAATTTAAAAGATACTAAGGAGAATATTTACTGAACAAAAAAACCAAATGCCACTTAAATGTGTAAACAAGCTAATTCAGGGCATTGCAAGAGTTGACAGTAAAGAGGTACAAAGCACTAATGCTGGAGAACTAGATGAAGTCTAAAACCAGACTTTGCAGAAAAGAATACGCCTAAGTACCAATATATGTTTAGCACACAGAACTTTAGGTCATGATTGGTGATTAAATGTCCAATGACAGAATATCAAGATTTCTACAAAGCATTGTAAATACATCAGTGCACTGAGAACTAAGTATTCAGCTTGACAATATAAATTATGCCAATAAGGAATTAATAAACACAATCATAAAACAAGTTATATGGCTGATATTTCTAGTTTTCTAACAAAAAAAGTTATAGTAGCATCTCCATAGCTGACCACCTTCTTAAGTTGATCCAATTTTCACAGGCCAGACATCTACCCCATGTACGTATCAATACAGCAGGTCTAGATTCTTGTATTGATCACCTCTCTATGTTGACCAGTTTGTTACAGTCCAGTGGATGGTCAATTTACAGAGCTTCTACCCTATTTTAAGTTCTGGAATGACTTCTCTCAAGGGATTAGAAGAGAGATCAGTAAGCAAGAAAAGAGAACTTGGATGGGCATGAGAGGTGCTGTGTAAAGGCACTTCTGTTCATACCAACTGCAGAATGCAGACTCTACAGGAAATAAGTACTATGGAGAAAAAGGAGAATGACTGAGAAATAAAGAAGCTGATACTAGAGCCAAATAAAAACACCACATTATAGACGGGATCTGGGTCAAAACAAACCTACCTCCAGGTTTTCGTAATTCACATGAGCATCAAAAAGGTACTATGTTACTTTGAGGTGATTATGCTGCTTTACTCAAAAAACGTGGTGGAATGGCTAAAATTAAAAAATTAATACCACATGTTGGTAAAGACATCAAGCAACTATACCTCGCATACATTGCTTGCAGGAATATAAAACTGTACAGACACTCTGGAAAAGTCTGACACTTTCTTATAAAAGTAAACACATACAGTCAATAAGCCTACTCCTAGGTATTTACCCCCAGATAAATGAGAACTACACAAAAACCTGTATGCAAATTTTACATTATTATTCATAATTGCCCAAACGTAGAACACCACCACTGTTCTTGAATTGGTGAATGGCTAAACAAGCTATGGTACTTCCATATAATGGCAAATTACTCATCAATAAAAAGGAAACAATTACTGACATGTACCATAGCATGCTTGAATCTCAAATGCATTATGCTAAGTGAAAAAAATTCAGACTCAAAAGGTTCTAGTGTATGACTCCACTTGTATGACATCATGGAAGAAGCAAAACTAGAAAGATGGCAAACAGAGCAGGGGTTAGGTATAGAAAGAGTCTCGCTATAAGGGTGCAACATTTGGGAATTTGGGGGAGGCAGAGAATCTTCTGGATGATTATAGTGGTGGTTACATTACTCTACATGTTCAACAAACTCAAAGGACTGTACACACACACAAAAAGCACCAAAACAAAACAAAAAACCCTCAAATCAGTAAATTTTTTGTACACAAGTTAATTTTTTTAAGTTCCCCTACCTATCCAAAGATTTGTAAGTTTTTCCTTTCACCAGCAAGCTTTATGGAAGGGTCTATTAAATTGCTGCCTTTACTTCTTAACTGCTTATGTAACAATCATTTATCATCTGGTGCACCTCCAACTTTTGTACCAGCAACTGACATTCCTCTTCTAGGGTTGGTCAGTGATAACGGTTAACGTTAGCAAAGGCTTTGAATCCCTGACCTCTTTGTCCCTGTTGCTTGGCATGTGTGGCATTACTCAGTAGTGCAGCAGTTCTCAACCTGTGGGTCGCAACCCACAGTAACTGTATTAAAGGGCTGTGGGATTAGGAAGGTTGAGAACCACTGCGGTAGTGCCTTTCCATTTGTCTTATCTGCTGGTTCTTCCTCCTATGCTTTAAACATCTGATATTCTTGCAGATATTCTATCTTTCCCTTCCAAAGCTTCAAGCATTATTCCCCTATGAAATCAATCTCAAGGTCCTGGCCCCTCTTTTTCTCTGTCAGTCCCATATTTCCAGTTGCTTATCAGACATTTCCAGTCACAGATCTCTTTTGTACCACAAATTTTCATGTCTATTCGCCCACCAAAACCAGGTCCTGTTGGCCACAACCCTAAAGGCAGGAGAATCACTTGAGTCCAAGAGTTCTAGTCCAACATAGGCAACACAGCGAGACTCCCGTCTCTAAAAAACAAACTAAAACAAACATTAAAAAGAAATATCCAGGTCCTCTCCATGAGTATTTCCCAATAAGCCAAACTCAAATGTTTTTCTTAAGCCAATAAGCTTGCAATTAAGATTTACAGATTCGTGGGTGCAGAATTACTTGATTAATCATGCTTTAATCAATGTTATTCTCAAAGATCGTCAATAGTTTCCCTCAGTTCAAAGTAATGCATTAATCTCTTCTCTAGGCCTCAACTCTTCCACAATTTTGCCTCAATGCACTACAATTCCTAATTGATCTTCTAGCACTTTTTTTGAGCTTTACATATTTGTCAATATGACCAAAACTTAGCTCTTTTCCGCATCCATACCTATATTTTTCTCTCTTTTCTTCAACTGACTTCATACATAGTATATATCATTTACACATTTTTTACAATTGAGCTTAAGCACCACACCCCGTAAGTCTTCCCTGATTACCACAGCCCGAAGGGATTCTGCCTTCCCTGAACTCATAACTGGGCAATCAATATTTGTTGGTGGACTTTGTCTTCCTCACTAAATTCAAGGATCAGGTGTTCAAAAATCTTCTAGTCACCATAATACTTAATATATAGAAGGTATATATTTCTTGGTCAAATTATATTAAGCTTCAACCTGTTCAATTCTTACATCAACATGATGAAGCTTGAGTTTTTAAAACTAATTCCTTTAAGTGATTATTTCTCATGCATTAGGAGGCAAAGATTTCAGAATTTTTTTAGAGGATATGCCAATGTAAATTAGTGTTTCATATACATGCCTAACTAATGATATCATATAAATGCATTCTCCTGAGCACGACTTAGCAAACTGTAAAGGTAACAGCTAGCCACAGGAGGATGGGAGAAAAGCTATTTAGCCACCAGAACGAAGCATCTCTAGCTTTTAGGATCTGAATTTCAAAAAGGGACAAGTTTAATATCAAACTCTAGTCTGAGCCCCAATAATTTTTATTTGCAGATACAGTATTTAATGTAGACTCTTAGAGCTAAGTGACATCTTAAAGATCACTTTTTGATTTGGAAAAATTCAGTGACCAAGATCACAAAGGAAGCTGTGAAAAAAGAAAAAAAGAAAGAAAAAAATTCCAGGTGCTAGGTCATTTTCCCCAACAACAACGTAAAAGGAATTCACAGATTAGAGTTTGTTAACATATTCCTTTGTGTATCAAAGTATGGTCCCATGAATCAATCAAACACAGCTTTAAATTTGCTTCGAGTTCAGCAGGTTTTTAAAAAAATAGGTTATCAAATTCGGAAATTAACTTTGCAAACAGCTTTTGAACACGAATACACAAAGGGTGGGCAGAGGCAGTTTTGTGAACATCATCCATGTGATTACTCAAAAAAGCCTGATAAAGGATTTGACATCCTCTAGTGGCAAAATTGAAAATTTGCTTCCAAGGCAAGTGTTTTGTTTTTTTTTTTTCCCTTCGGTTCTTATCTTTGGCTATTGACAAGAAAATATTACATTGAAAGAACTTTTCATCCTCAAAAAGAAAAAAAGTTTGCAATACAACACAGGTGATTTGGGTAACTTTGAGCAGAGGATAAATATCTACCCCCAGAAACATGGTTTTTAAATGCTGGATTTACATAATACCTTTCTGTATGCTTAAGGAATGTCTCACCATTTTCAATCCACTTTTGATACACAAACATTCATATGCATATAATTCTTAACACATTACAGGCGTTATTTTTATAATGACCTGAGATTTTAATCTGAAGTGCCCTTAACTTAGACCAGTTATTTACAGGGATATAAGGAAACAAAAATGAAATCACTCAAGAAATGCTGCCACTTGAAACGGAAATTTTTACTTCTTGGTAATTATAAAAGGCAGAGGACTCCCTTACCACCCCCTCCCAAAATCTCCACACAAACTGGTGATAGCTAAGGGAGAGAGATACAGCATTTAGATGTGTATGACGTGAAATATATTTTTAAGAATGAAGTACGACAATGAAGTCTCATATTCAGATACAAGTCATGGTTTTTTAAACATATGGAAGAACTTCTTAAGCTGTTAAACTTCAAACAATCCTCATTTGTTCTTTCAAAATACTGTTGCCCAGGTTGGGGGCCTGTGGCTCAGCAGGGCTAAGGCGCCAGCCATGTAAACCTGTGGCGGGTTCGTATCCAGCCAGGGCCCAGGGCCCGCCAACCAACAATGACCGCTGCAACCCAAACAAACAAAAAAATAGCCCTGGCGGGCGCCTGTACTCCCAACTACTTGGGAGGCAGAGGCAGGAGACTCGCTTGAGCCCAGGAATTGGAGGTTGCTGTGAGCTGTAATGCCACGACACTCTACCCAGGGTGACAGCTTGA
>CAUYON010141767.1:0-14757 GCA_963573935.1 Arctocebus calabarensis
TTTAGGCCTTTAGTCTCAGGGTATATATAGGTGTATGGGTTCCTTGGCGAGGAAACAAATGAGTACAGTCCCTTCCACCAGGGGCAAGGTGAATGAATGTATCAATGAGTGGATACAGTCCTTTCATGGGATTGAGGCCTAGGAAATTCACAAGAAATTGACCTAGGCCCAGCTATTTTTTTTATTGTTGTAGTTGTCATTGTTGTTTGACAAGCCCAGGCCGGGTTCGAACCCACCAATCCCTGTGTCTGTGGCTGGTACCCTAGCCACTGCGCTACAGGTGCTGAGCCCATATGATGTTATTATCATCTTTCAAAGCTAGTATAAGTCTTTACTATAAATTTTAACACATTGTTGGTCTGCTCTGTGAACGCATCTGTTCTATTGTAAATTTTAAGCACCTTGATGACAATAAACATGCTTGTCATTTTCAATACTTAGTACATAACCAAATGCACAAAACATAGTGAGCACAGTACAAGTATTCATTATAGTAGAGGACAATGTCTTTATGACAAAAGGAAGAAGAATGTAGAGATTTCAGAAACAGACCCCAATCTCCTTTTTTAAAAAAAATGGATACTCTGTAAGAAACTGCTGAAAAAGTAGTGTACTTTGAAAACAAGCCAAGAGGAAAAAGTCAGATACAGCAAGTGATGTATATATATGTGTGTGTGTGTGTATTTTTTCCCATGATGCTCTATAAATCATAAATATTAGCATTCAAAGAGCTCTTAAAAATCGTGCATTTCAGTTTTAAAAAAAATGTAGAATACATTTACATACTTCTATGCCATGATCTCTAGGAGATTTTGAAAGTTAATACATAAAGATGAAGAAAATGTGTAGCATATGCTAATGTTGATGAAGAATTGCTAAATACTAATATACATACATATTTTATTAGCAATAAATATATCAAATATTCAGAAAGTAAACATGTCATAATTAGCCTCCATAAAAGTGTGAAGTTTAGGGTTCTTTTTTCCCTCACGTGTATACCTCCTTTTAAAAAACACTTGAGAAAAGTCACTTTTTCTACTTACATTATTATCTGCAATAGATGTGTGATTTTCTCCTCAGAGTGCAGGTGTTTGCATGTGAGATCTGACAACTTGGGTTGCTTAGGTGACAGTCTGCTTTCTTGGTAATGAAAAAGAAATAGAATTAGAGTGAAAAGATGTGCAAAGAGACCAGCGACAAAATCCAATTTTAAAAAAACTTGATTTAATATTGAGCAAAACACAAGCCCATCAAGAAGTGAGAACTCTCAGATTGACCTTTTTCAGCTGATCTATGCGTCTGAGGAAGCTTCTCCCGCCCTCCTTGCCCCTCTGTCCTAATGGCCTCCAGCTTTCTCTCTCACTTCTCCAAGAAAGCATCCTCCTTTATGGGCCCAATGTGTGAATAGTTCCTTATAGTTTGTAAAGTGTAACATTTCCCCCCAAATAATTCGCTTACATTTGCAAAAGATGAAAAGGACCTCCCTTCGCCTACCACCAACCTCACCGGTGTTTTTAAGACACTGAAGTGACATCCCACAGGGGCTCTTTCCTCAACTCAGATATTTGGTGCTTTGGTCCATTATTGTTTCCCAATATTACTACCTCAAAATCATTCTTTATTATTTGGGAATATAGACTCTGAAATCCAGAAAATAATTTCAAGACACACATATAATTAAGTCAACTGAGTCAAAAATAAATCAACTGAGTCTTAATGTCTTGTATTTATTATTAAAGAAGGTTTATCTAATCAAGGACATGCCTTTATTATTTGGAAATATAGACTCTGAAATCCAGAAAATAATTTCAAGACACACATATAATTAAGTCAAAAAAATAAATCAATTGAGTCTTAATGTCTTGTATTTATTCTTAAAGAAGCCTTATCTAATAAGGACACGCCTCTGGGTACCAAGTTCTTTACCATCCCCACCTTTCCATACGTTATTTTTTCTGCTTAGAAGATTGTTACTTTCCCCCACTCTTCATCTACTTAACTCCCCATGTATTCTTTATTTCATATATTCTTTCCCCAAGGAAAATTTTCTTCAATGGATCCCCATATTGGACCTGGAATGTTTGTATGTATTTTTAAAGGACCTTGTATCTTTATTCATAGTTTTTAAACCACATTTTCAAATTATATGTATTAATCTGATTTTTAAAATTCTTATTCATCTTCTACAGAAGACTTTAAAATTCATGGAAGCAGAGTAATTTTTTTTCTTGAAAAGAAAATGAACCGGCTTGGCGCCTGTGGCTCAACGGGCTAAGGCGCCAGCCACGTACACCTGAGTTGGCGGGTTTGAATCCAGCCTGGGCCCACCAAACAACAATGACGGCTGCAACCAAAAAAATGTCCGGGCATTGTGGCAGGTGCCTGTAGTCCCAGCTACTTGGGAGGCGGAGGCAGGAGACTCGCTTGAGCCCAGGAATTGGAGGTTGCTGTGAGCTGCGATGCCACAGCACCCTATCCAGGGTGACAGCTTGAGGCTCTGTCTCAAAAAAAAAAAAGAAAATGAACCTTTCTCTCTCTTTTTTTTTTTTCTTTTTCTGTTTTTTTGAGACAGAGTCTCAATTTGTCACCCTGGATTCAGTGCCTTGGCATCACAGCTCACAACAACCTCAAACTCTTGGGCTGAAGTGATTCTGTTTCCCTCAGCATCCCAAGTAGCTGGGACTACAGGTGCTTGCCACAACACCCAGCTATTTTTTTTGTTGCAGTTTACTAGGCCTGGGCTGGGCTCGAACCCACCAGCCTCTGTGCATGTGTCCAGCACCCTACTCTTTGAGCTCAGGGTGCCGAGCCAAAGTGAACCTTTTATTTAGTCATTCTAGTAGATAACAGAACATTTGGCATACCAGTCACTTGATAAACACTTTTTAAGAGTTGTATAAGTACGGAATTATTAATTCCAGCTAAGAAATTAATCAGCTTAATATGAAAAAAAGTTTCTGTATCTTCTATCTTCTCATAAATAATATACAGAAGGCCATTATGCTCACAAAGTTTGTACACTTGCTTTAAACAAAACCAATACATGTAAATACCCTGAATGGCTCAGTATTCAGGACATAAATGGAATTCTGTTTTCATCATTTCTTTTGAGTCACTTCCTCTCAGACAGGGTAACATGATGAAGATTTACATAAAATAGTTCCGATATTCATAGTCATTGCCTATAAAGTGTTATTGGTTAGGAATTTAGGAAGGAATAATTGAAAAACTTGCAATTTTTTTTTCTCTGAAAAAGCTCATAAAGTGATGAAAATCATGGCATAGACCCTTGAATGTTCATGTTCATAAAGTGATGAAAATCAGAATTTTGGTCTCCAGAGCCACTGAACACAACTTTAGTAATCTTTGTATAAATATCAATTTTTACTCTATTTTAAGAGTTACCAAATCTACAGGCTTTTTTTTATACACATGTAATTATTCTCTGCCATAATTATTTGCTAAGATAGCACAGAGGCTCATGGTTTCTATTAGTACACTTTTTCTTTGGATTTTCTTGTGGAAATTCTGCATATTTGAACATGTGTTCAATAAACATATTCTCTACATAAAATTCAAACAACTATTTCATTTTCAAAAACAGACTGGCTCTCCCTAATATCGGTGTTGTTGAAGAGCATATATTTTCTTTTTTTTTTTTCTATAGCCACAAATTAAAAAATTTTAATGTAACAGATGGTTCCTATCAAAATGTAATACAAATCATCAAAAATTGATCTAATAATACAGAACTCAAATAATGCGAAGAGCATATATTTTCAATTTCATATAACAAAATTTGCATATTAACATAAATCTTATAAAATATTTTGACACTTCATATACTTTTGGATCTTAAAAAACCTGGTTGTTAGACAGGGTGTATATTTCTATTGACGGAGGAAGGATCTGAAGCCCAGAAATGCTGATTTTCAAAAGGTTGTTCCTACGGTACTAAATGGCATTAAAGATTTATAGTTGAGCTCTAGTCCTTATTTTCTGCTTCTGCAAATAATCTAACATGATATATATCTTGAATTGTATTACAAATTATATATGTATGCATATATATGTCAAATAGCACAAACTTTCTTCCTTAGAGAATGTGAGTCTGAAAAAAATCTTGCTTTCTATTGAAATAGAAGGGGGAAATGGTAGTTATATGGTTGAAGCATTTTCTCTTCTTTGCACCTTTTTCAAAAGCCAAACCATGTTTATTTCTCTTTCCACTGACATGTGTTATCTGTGGCTTTCCTCTAGTCTGTGGGCACATTTCATCTCTGCACCTTGAGTTTCTTTTTTATTCAAGGGTCTATGCCAAAGCTTACCTCCCATGTGAGCCTGCACATTCTCATGCCAAGGAAGGCAGATGGGAACTTGGAAGGCCTTTGAGAGCTTTCATAATCCGTGCTGTGCATCATGTTGGCTAATAACTTTAACCAAAGCATGTTACAAGGTGTAAATCCCATGTTGATTTATTGGAGATATAAATTCCTCCCATGTAAGATATTGTCAAGTAACACCACCACGGTTTATATTTGGTCAGTAAATATAAACCTCTTACAGAGAAGGAGAAGATGTTAAAAACTGTGGAAAATAATGAGATCTATAAAGACTTTTCTCTTGATCACAAATATTTGCATTTCTCCTGTCTGTACATATAATATTCTGTTTCTTTTCCTGGTAAAGATACTCCAAATTTCATCCCATCAGGCTCTCAGCATGGATCTCAGTGTCAGATTCAGACACAGCTCCTCTTGAGTGGAGACCTATGAGATAAAAGACAAGCATCCTGACGCCCACACACTAACATGCAACCCATTTTGGAACGTAGAAAGTGGAAAGCACCTAGAAATCACTCTATTTCAGATCTTCTTAAATTATTTGTGACAAATACTAGGAAATTCCTTATCCTACAGGTTGGTAGTGTACTTTGATTGAGCCCAAGTTCTACTTCCTATAATAGGCTCCATATATCTTTACCTTTTTCTCTGCAGGTTCCTTTCTTTTCCATTATCATCCTTGTCCAAATTTGAATAAGAGCAATTGAGAACATGATCTCTTTGGAAATTGAGCAGTTTTCACAGCCTACTTTATTCATGTAGATATTTTTGAAACCAAGGATTGTCTTACACTCAAACAATCATAGTCTCATTTAACTTAGAAATATAAATTTTTTTTTGTAGACCAATCTAACTTTTTTTTTTTTTTTTTGAGACAGAGCCTCCAGCTGTCACCCTGGATAGAGTGCCGTGGCATCACTGCTCACAGCAACCTCCAATTCCTGGGCTCAAGCGAGTCTCCTGCCTCCACCTCCCAAGTAGCTGGGACTACAGGCACCTGCCACAACGCCCGGCCATTTTTTTTTTTTTTTTTTTTTTTGGTTGCAGTCATCGTTGTTGTTTGGCGGGCCGGGCTGGATTCAAACCCGCCAGCTCAGGTGTACGTGGCTGGTACCTTAGTCCGTTGAGCCACAGGTGCTAAGCCAACAATCTAAGTTTTTCTTTGAAATTTTTTTGTCACTATTTGTGAATTTTTTTTTTATTAAATCATAGCTGTCTACATTAATGCAACCATGGGGTACAATGTGTTGGTTTTATATATAATTTGAAATATTTTCATCAAACTGGTTAGCATAGCTTTCATGGCATTTTCTTAGTTATTTTGTTCAGACATTTATATTCTACATTTAACAAGTTTGAACAATCTAACTTTTAAAATATGTCATAGCTTAAGATTTTGCCTCTTTACAGCTCTATCTAAAATCTTTAATGCCAGTATCAAGATACACTGCCCATTGTGACATGTAAAACTCCTTATTCTTCCCAGTCTCCATCCAGTACCCAGGTTTATACTGATATTATTTAAATGAAAATATAAATAAATTTCAATAAAGTGAGACTCTGTCTCTAAAAAAAAATAGACTAGATCTATTTTGTGGTAAACAAAAATCCGAAATTCACAGCAGTTTAACACAGTAAAAGTTTATCTAAAGCTGAGATCATTACCTTCCTTGCTCTGGCATGTTTCTCCTGGTCTATGTTCTCTGTGCAACTAGAAGTATAAAATTTTAAAATAATCTTTCCATTGCTTTTTTGTTTTTTTTTTTAATTTTTTTGTGTTCTTTTTTTTTATTTTGCTTTCAGTTTCAGTTGACTTGCACTCTTCTTAGTTTCCTTATTTTTTTTTTTTTGTTGTTTTTTTTGTTTTTTTTACATTGTCCTTGCTCGTAGTGATTCCTCATGCCAGTTGCCTCCAAGTAGCTGGGATTACAGACGCCCACCACAACGCCTGGTGGTGTTCTTTCCTGGTGGTAGAGATGGGGTCTATTACTCTGGCCCACTCATGCTTATGCCGGTCTCAAACTGTGAACACTGGAAATCCACCCGCCTCGGCCTCCCACAGTCCTGGGACTACAGGCATGAGCCACCACGTCCGGCCCTATTGCTTTTTTGTTAATGAGTCTTTTTCCATCCTTGTATCCTGTTCATGAAAATGTTTCTATGGCTCTTCCTTACTCTGTGTTCTACCAAGTACAGGAGTTGACAATATTCTTTTTTTATTTCAAAATGTTAAGGGAGTGCAAGTTTTTGTTACATGGATGAATTTTGAAAGTTGACAAGTTTCTTAAAGTCCTGGGTATAAAATTTATTTATATTTTGCCTAACTTCTGACATTTTCTGTAAAGGGCATGTATTTAATAATAACCAAAAATTCACAAAATTAAAGCAAAAAACACATCATAGGCATTTAGCCACCTGATTTTTGCCATTATTTTTGTTCAAAAATGATACATTCCCATTGTTTTAAGTTCAAACAGTGATAAAATTATATAATTAAAAATCTCTTCATTTGTAACTGTAAAGCAAAAATTTTTTTTCTCCCTAGTGAGCATGCAGGAAAATTACCACATTTTTAGGATCATTAGCATTTAAATATAACCATGTGACTGTTTCATACTGAATAAGTAAAATTGGTAATGTTCCTTCTCCAGCCTTCTATATAATATTCTATGTCCTCTAATTTATTAATCCATTATAAATCTTCCATGTGGACTTTTTCATACTCTTTCTTCTTCTTCCAGCTGATTTTTAATAGTAATTAACACTTTGGCAGCCACTGGGAGACAATACTACAATCTTGATCACTTTGTATCCCTGAACGACTGTGTGAAGTTAGAGCCCCCATGTCCCCATTATAATTAGTGTATCACTCCCTGGAGTGATATGTGAGCCAAAAAAATAGGCTTCTGTTGTATTTGAGCTATTATGCAATTCGAAGTCTATGTGTTACAGCAGTAAGCCAATTTTAAATACCGCTGGCTTCACAAATTAATCACTTATAAGAATAAACTAGATCAGGGCAGCGCCTGTGGCTCAGTGAGTAGGGCACCAGCCCCATATACCAAGGGTGGCGGTTCAAACCCGGCCCTGGCCAAATTGTAACAAAAAAATAGCTGAGTGTTGTGGCGGGTGCTTGTAGTCCCAGTTACTTAGGAGACTGTGGCAAGAGTAATCGCCTAAGCCCAGGAGTTGGAGGTTGCTGTGATCTGTGTGACGCCACCGCACTCTACCTAGGGCGATAAAGTGAGACTCTGTCTCTAAAAAAAAAAAAAAAAAAAAAAAAGACTAGGGCGGCGCCTGTGGCTCAGCAAGTAAGGCTCCAGCCCCATATGCCGAAGGTGGCGGGTTCAAACCCAGCCTCGGCCGAACTGCAAAACAGAAAAATAGCTGGGCGTTGTGGCGGGCGCCTGTAGTCCCAGCTACTCGGGAGGCTGAGGCAAGAGAATCCCTAAGCCCAGGAGTTGGAGGTTGCTGTGAGCTGTGTGACGCCACGGCTCTCTACTGAGGGCAATAAAGTGAGACTCTGTCTCTACCAAAAAAAAAAAAATAGACTAGATCTATTTTGTGGTAAACAAAAATCCGAAATTCACAGCAGTTTAACACAGTAAAAGTTTCTGCAAACTTCTTTCAAGTTCTTCTGACCCTCCAGCAGTTGTCCTTGTATGTGAG
Organism: Arctocebus calabarensis; assembly: GCA_963573935.1. Lineage (NCBI taxonomy): Eukaryota > Metazoa > Chordata > Mammalia > Primates > Lorisidae > Arctocebus > Arctocebus calabarensis. Next base: position 8,016 of record CAUYON010141767.1, read on the forward strand.
TGAGTCAGCCATCCAAGCTCTGCTTTGCAACATGAGCTCTTCTGTACAAACACTGTAGGGGAAGACAAGATGGCAGGGGTTTTTTTTGTTTGTCTGTTTTTTTGTGTGCTTTTCTTTTTTTCTTTCTTTCTTTGTTTTTTTCTTGTGACAGAGTCTCATTATGTCACCCTCGGTAGAGTGCCATGGCGTCACAGCTCACAGAAAACTCAAACTCTTGGGCTCAAGCCATTCTCTTGCCTCAGCCTCCCAAGTAGCTGGAACTACAGGCACCTGTCACAACTCCCAGCTATTTTTTGTTGCAGTTATCATTGTGGGTTAGCTGGCCCAGGCTGGGTTCGAACCTGCCGACTTCGGTGTATGTGGCTGGCGCCATACCCACTGTGCTATGGGCACTGAGCCAAGATGGCAGTTTTAAAGGACTTTTCATTTTTGTCAGCTAGCTTCAGGTAACTGCAAGAAGTTTTGAAAGCATAAAATGTCTATGTCCAAGAAGAAAAGTAGAACTAGGTATTAGTGAATAGAAGCCATGTCTGTTACACCACAGTTATCTACTTTTATCTAACTTACCAGAAAAATTTGATACATATGCAAGCATATCCAGAGATGAATGAAGGTTTATTATAGAAGGTGTTTGATTTTTCACTTAGTATAATTTTCAGATTAATATACCAATATTTCTTTTTTTAACTGCTGCATTTATTCATTGTGCCCCTTAGTGGTGAACATTTAACTTTCCTGCAGACATTTCTATTGAAAACAAATGGCTGTGAATATTATTTGAGTACCTATAAGAATATCTATGTGATAAATACAGAGAATGTTGGGTCATATTTGCACTTTTTAATTTGATATATATTATATGATATGTCTATATTATACATAATTTCTTTCCAATAAATTTCCATCAATTTACATCATTGCCAAAGGTTTATAAGGTCACTTGTTTCCTTCAACCTCACAAAATCGTGTGAGGTGGCTCGGCACCTGTGGCTCAACAGGCTGAGGCACCAGTCACGTACACCTGAGCTGGTGGGTTAGAATCTAGTCTGGGCCCGCCAAGCAACAATGCAACCAAAAAATGGCCGGGCGTTGTGGCGGGCACCTGTAATCCCAGCTACTTGGGAGGCGGAGGCAGGAGACTCTCTTGAGCACAGGAATTGGAGGTTGCTGTGAGCTGTGATGCCACAGCACTCTATCCAGGGTGACAGCTTGAGGCTCTGTCTCAAAAAAAAATAAATAAAAATCGTGTGAGGGTATCATGTGTAATATGCATATTAGCTTACCTATCATATATAGTAATGCATTGCTTAACAATGGGAACACTGTCTGAGAATTGCATTGTACAAATATCCAAGGGTACTCACATAAACCTAGGTGGCATAACTTATTATATACCTAAGCTGTATGTTTCCGGTTCCTAGACTATAAACCTGTACAGAGTGTTATTGTACTGAATACTGCAGGCAATAGTTACACAATGGCAAGTATTTGTGTATCTAAATGTATCTAAACATAGAAAAGGTACAGTACAAATGTGGTAATATAATCTTTTTTATTTATTTTATTTTATTTTTTGAGACAGAGTCTCACTTGGTCACTCTTGGTAGAGAACCATGGCACTGGTTCACAGCAACCTCAAACTCTTGGGTTCAAGTGATCCTCTTGCCTCAGCCTCCCTAGTAGCTGGGACTATAGGAGACCAAAACAATGCCTGGCTATTTTTTAGAGATGGGGGTCTTGCTCTGGCTCAGGCTGGTCTCGAACTTGTGAGCTCAGGCAATGCTCTCAGTCTCCCAAGTGCTGGGATTATAGGCAAGAGCCACCATGCCCAGCTGAAAATGTAGTAATATAATCTTGTCTCATCACCATCTTGTATGTGGCCTGTCTTTACTGAAACATCATTATGTGGTGCATGTCTAGAGTTATATTAAACTAAATAAACTTTGCTCCAAATTTATTTTTTTCCAATAATCAAAATTACATAAAAGGTTGCACATAAATATATCTACACAATTTTTATTAGCATATTGTAATTCACTTTTATTTTTTATATTTTAATTTGTTGTTGTTGTTGTTGTTGCAGTTTGGCCGGGGCCAGGTTTGAACCCACTACCCTTGGTATATGGGGTTGGTGCCGTATTCACTGAGCCACAGGTGCCTCCCTGTAATTCACTTTTAGAAGTAAAATTCTTAGCTCCAAAAGGATAAAAAAACCTTAAAATTCTTGACTTATTATCAAATTACTTTACAAAAGGGTTTTATCAGTTTACCCTTCAACTAAAGTTATATGAAGGCTTATCTCACTTCACCTCCATTAATATTATATTTTATAGTATATTAATCTTTGTAAACGCATAAATTACATAAGGTCAATACTGGAGATTAATAGCACAACCTCTGTAATAACGAACTCATGAGAAATTAGCATGGCAAATTTCATTATCAAAAACACTCTAGACGGTATGTGTGGTTTTTTTTATTTTCCTAGCATCATTTTTGGAATTTAGCATCTTTTAGGTGAGGGACATTCACTATTTCCCTGTTGCACATGGTTCTTTTAAACATCCCAAGCCATAATCCCACTGCAGGTTTCCCCTGTTCTCGGCTATGAACAAGAACTCCAAGCTGTGCCAGTTCAAGATCTTCCTTAATATTGATCCATAGAATCAAGAATAAAGAAGTTTTCACTTTGGGGGTGGGTGTAACTAAACTGAGAGGAAATAATACTAGATCTGCCAGGGAGGCATGTCTTATTTAAAATATGAAGAGTATAACTCTGTACAGAATAAATCTAAGTATAAAAGGGGAGAGATGCCTATTTCTTAATATCTCTTCTTTTTAACATTAAGCTGCCCTATTGTTCCCAGCCTGAGCTTCTTCTTTATGAGCTAATCTGACTTCCTGTCATTTGCAACTGAAATAATTCTTACTGACACACACAGAGGAAAGCAGTACCCTTAATCCTACTCCATGCCTTAGCAATCTGAGAACCGGGATGTCATTCATCCTACCCAATAAAGAGCTTATTAAATTTCATAAAGAAAGCAGTATTAGATCCACAAGTGCCGCCCAAATAAACAAACAAAGATTTTATTTTTTTTGTAGAGACAGAGTTTCACTTTATTGCCCTCAGTAGAGTGCTGTGGCATCACAGTTCACAGCAACCTCCAACTCCTGGGCGTAGGCAATTCTCTTGCCTCAACCTCTCGACTAGCTGGGACCACAGGCACCACAATGCTTGGCTATTTGCAGTTCAGCCGCGGCTGGGTTTGAACCCGCCACCTTCAGTATATGGGGCCAGCGCTTACTTGATGAACCACAGGCACCACCCCAAAGAAAGATACTTTAGGACCAAGATATGATAAAATTTTATTGTAATATAATATTATAAATTGGCCATCCTTTTTTGATATAGATGAAAATATAGAAATGTGATGATCCAAAACCTACCAGCATGGCAGACACTCCTGTCCAGAAGGAGAGTTATAGGACAGAAATTTAGCAAGAAAGCCAATGGTTTGGAACTGAGCCAAAAGAGAGGGTCGAAGAACACTCATCAACCCTGCTGGCGCGACCTGTGACCTCAAGGATATAAATAAAAGGCACAGAACACATCGTCAAGCGGACGGGAGTCCCCTCCCCCCCATGAGATCAGCTTGCAGCATACTCCATACCTCCATACAAATAAGCGAGCAGAGTTCAGATGTCCTCCCACTCTGCCCCACGGGAGAGACCCTCTAAAACCTGGACCTTCTTCCCCTACTAGGGTGCAATGGCACTCTCCTGCCAGGCATAAAACTGTATATATTCTCTACCTGCAAGTTGGAACTCCCAGCACTCCCCTCTACTCTCACCCTGAGGTCTGGAGGTGTGTCCCCCATGGAGTCCAGATTCTTGGACATTTTCTCGAGGGGTGTGGACAGGGCGTGGGCTGTTGCTGATCTGTGCTGTTTTTCTGGCTTGGGAGTGGTGAGAGGAAAGTGAGCCAAGAGGAGGCTAAACTGGAGAGGCGGTCCCCTGAGGCACTGAGCAGCAGCGCTGAGAAAGCTTGCTAAATTTCAGCCGCACCTGGCCCACAGGGGATGACAGCTGAGACAAAGGGCTGAAGCTCATAGACTGAGTCAGGACTATTAGCAGCCCAGCGTCTCTTCCACAGGGCAGAAATTTTGCGAACTTGTTCTGTTCTATCAGCAACATCAATCAGGGACAGGGCTGGGAACTGAGTGAATCGCCCAGCCCCTATCAAGTACCCAGGTTGTCAGGCCTCACCTCCCCCTTGCCAACACCGACAGAAACTGGTGGACTGGCTGAGGAGCCACAGAGCCCCTTGTGACCTAGGCAGGTGCAAACCTCTAGAGCATCTGCTCATTGGAGGGAACTGAATCACAGCCCTGCAGGGTTACCAGAGACTGGGTGTGACAGAGGTGAAAGGTGGGGAAGGAGGCATCAACCTTCCCAGTCTAATTTACTGACTGGGGGACCCTTCTGAGCTCACAGAACCCTGGAGCAAGTTATACTAAAGCTGCCAGCAGACTCCTGCTATCTAGTCACCAGAGACTTTTCAACTCATTGGTTTGAGGTTGGTACTGGCTGGGACAATTGATTGGGACATATTCAACTGGGCCAATCACCCGAGGACTTTCCAAAGCAGTACACTGGGTGTGTGGTAGTGGGAAGGTTTGATTTTCCTTTTCCAACTGTTGTCTGTGGGGGGCATGGTGACCTAACTACTGGTATTTCTCCACAGCTCAGATTCCAACACAGAGTAACCTATTCTCTAGGGTAAGACGCCGAGACCAGCTGAAAATAAGACAGAGCCACTTAACCCCACCACATCAAGAAGGCCCCCAGTTTCACAGGCAGTAGCAAAGTAAGGTTTGGCAAATTCTAGGGGAAAAGGTACAAACACCAGTCCCAGCCTACAGGCAAAGGACTGGTCAATCACTACTCCTAGAACCCCCAACCTACTAATCCAGCCAAGCAGTTCAAAATAAATATGGGGCGGAATCAAGGGAAAAGCTCTGAAAACATGAACAACCAGAGTAGATCAACCCCTCAAGGAACAATTTGGCGGGCACAAATGATGATCCTATGCATAAACAGATGACTGAAATGTCAGAAGTCAAATTCAGAATTTGGATCGCAAACAAGATCAATAAAATAGAGGAAAAATTGGAATTAGAAATTCTGGAAGCATTTCAAAAATTGTCTCAAGAAGTCAAGGAGTTCAAATGATCAAAGATTTTGATGCATTGAGACAAGAAGTTGTAGCCCTTAAAGATCTGAGAAACAAAGTAGAATCCCTAAGTACCGGAATGGAGCAAGCAGAAGAAAGGATTTCTGACATGGAAGACAAAGCTTTTGAATGCTCCTAAACCTACAAAGAGGTAGAGAAATGGAAGGCAGAAACGGATCATTCTTTCAGACAGCTCTGGGATAACTCAAAGAAAACCAATATTCGACTCATAGGGATACCCGAAAATGACAAAGTGGCATTACAAGGCTCAGAGTCTATTCTTTATGAGATTATGACAGAGAACTTTCCAGACATGCCAAGAGATTCTGAAATTCAGATAGCAGACAGTTTCAGAACCCCAGTATGACTCAACCCAAATAAGACATCCCAAAGGCACATCTTAATTAAGTTCATGAAAGTTAATATGAAAGAGAAAATTCTGAAAGCAACCAGATGCAAGAAATCTGTTACCTACAAGGGGAAGAATGTTAGAATAACTACAGATTTCTCTGATCAAATATTTCAATCTAGAATAGAATGGTCATCAAATTTTAATCTCCTAAAACAAAATAACTCAACCCAAGAGCCTGTACCCAGCAAAACTGAGTTTCATCTATGATGGAGAAATTAAATACTTTAATAACCTCCACATGTTGAAGAAATTTGCTATAACTAAACCAGCTCTCCAGGATATTCTCAAACCTATCCTCCATAATAACTAGCATAATCCTCCACCATAAAAGTTTTCTCACCCAGAAACTTGTTACCAAATTCAAACGTCCACAGGGACAAAAGGATTAAAAATGTCCACTAGATTTTCTACAGATTTATCAATATGTTCTATTAATGTGAATGGCTTAAATTGTCCTCTAAAAAGGCATGGGTTGGCTGACTGTATACAAAAACTCAGGCCAGATATCTGCTGCATGCAAGAATCTCATCTTATCTTAAAAGATAAATTTAGACTCAAGGTGAAGGGATGGTCATATTCCAGGCAAATGGAAAACAGAAAAAATCATGTGTTGCAATGTTATTTGCAGATACAATAGGCTTTAAACCAACCAAAATAAGGAAGAATAAAGACAGTCATTTCATATTTGTTAAAGGCAGTACTCAATATGAGATTTCAATTATTAATATTTATGCACCAAACCAGAATGCCCCTCAATTTATAAGAAAAACTCTAATAGACATGAGTAACTTGATCTCCTTGAACTCTATAGTAGTTGGAGATTTTAATACTCCTTTAGCAGTGTTGGATAGATCCTCCAGTAAGAAGCTAAGTAAAGAAATTTTAGATTTAAACTTAACCATTCAACAACTGGATTTAACAGACATCTACAGAACATTTATTTCATCCTAATAAAATTGAATACACATTCTTCTCATCAGCCCATGGAACATACTACAAAATTGATCACATCTTAGGTCACAAGTCTAACCTCAGCAAATTTAAAAGAATAGAAATTATTCCTTGCATCTTCTTGGACCACCATGGAATAAAAG
>CAUYON010141770.1:0-10750 GCA_963573935.1 Arctocebus calabarensis
TTCAGATTAGGGATATTTGACTTACATTTTAAATATGAGAGACACAACACTTTTCGAGGACTTTTGGGGGTGTGAGGATGTGTGTAGAGGTTGTGAGGGTGTGAGACTGGGGGGAATGTGAGGGGTGTGAGGCTGTGTGTAGGGGGGATGTGAGGGGTGTGAGGATGTGTGGGGGGGGGATGTGAGGGGTGTGAGGATGTGTGTGGGGGGATGTGAGGGGTGTGAGGCTGTGTGTGTGTGTGTGTGTGTGGGAATTGTCTCTGTGTGTCTATTTCTTTTCCTTCTAATTCTAAAAGGTTTTGATCACTTACTAGGATGTACAGGCAGTTCTTGGGTTAGGGACCTCCCAACTGACAGCATTCTGTACTCACAAACAAGCTCTTAAGTGTCCCCCTAAGGATAATTTATAGGCGCATTATAATCTGGGAACTGGTTGCTTCCACGCATGTCGACAAATCTGCATGGCATTGGCAGCTCACTGGGGCAGTGTCTTTCCTCCTGCGGCTCGTGTCAGATGGAGAGAGAAGCAGCAGGTAGAAGCACAAGAACATGGAGCATCAGAAGACTCAGAGCCAAAAACCTTGTGACAAAAGCATTAGCTGAAGCGTTTCATCGCCCAGAAGCAGAAGCCTAAAACTGAGGGGTTTAGGAAGGTTTCCTGTGCAGGTAGGGGGAAACACGAGCTGCCCCACGGCCATGTATGACAAAGGAAAAAAAGCCATGGAGGAACTATTGAGCAGGGCAGGCTTCCAGATGTCAGGAATTCCAAAGAATCTGGAGATAGATTTTCCTTATGTAGCCACATCTTTTGAAGGTCCCTGTTTCTGGCTCTGGGGACGCCCCTTCATGGACCCTAAAACTTCCTCAGCCCAAAGCCCGCACCAGACTTTTGGAGTTTGCCTTTCTCCAACTGTTCCAGGCCGCAGTGATCATTCTAAAGTTCTGTTATATTGGTTTCCATCCATGGTTTAATTGTTTCTTGGTGGCTTTCTACATTATCCTAACATTCTGTGAAGATTAAGTATATATTATGTGCCAAGAAATTTAGACGTTACCACATTCTTCTTAAGGACTTTATTAGGTAAGGACTGTTATTATTCTTGTTTTACTGATGAGGGAAATAGAGAAATGTATCTGTTAAGGGCCCGCCAGATATTAAGCAGGGAAATCAGGATTTGGAACCAAACTGTTTGGCTGTCATGAATGGCTATACTCAATAACCTGTTCCATGACGTAGCATAAACATAACTTTTCAAGCAATCGTTTATTTTCTTAAAGGAAGAGACAGATTAATGTTTTTCAAATAAAAATTTAGTTAAAATGCTGCCTGGATGATAGGTATTCTGTGCTTTATGACAGGGACAAATAGTTACTAATTCTAGGTAGCTTTTATTCTCACATAATCCTAATGGTGAAAGAGTTGGTGATTCTGTTACCATCAGAGATACTAGCTAAAATAATCCAGTGTTTGGAAATGCCTTGGGGTGGGGGGAGCACTGTTTTTGAGGGAGGACTCCATGTTTTGGGAAACCGCACCTGTCTCCCATCCACGTGGCGCCGTCACTGCTGCGCTGTCCGAGGAGGACGCTGTGTTCACGCCACATCCTGAGGCCAATGAGTAGGGGGTGTCTTCCCTTAGCCACCCATAGTTCCTGGGCTTCTCATTATTTTCTGGACAAATTAATCAGGTGATTCTCCCAAGGCTTGTGAGACAGAGGAGAGATAGCCCTCTCAAGCCCCAGAAGAAGAAGCATTACCAAAAACATGATTTTGTCCGGGTTTCAAATAAGTATTTCATAGGACTTTTACCCACAAGAGAATCAGTGATAAAAGCATGTGGCCCACAGAAAGCTCCTTGCATCGCCCCTGTCTCCCCTCCTCACCCAGGCACTCCTGTTTTTGTAAGGTTTTCAGATTGTTCAGTCTGAAACATTTCTTAAGCTTCTACATACCTACCAGACTTTTCCTGTTAAGATCTGGAAGGTTCTGTAATTTTTGGTCATCTGGGTATATACCCAGCCCAATTCATAATCGCTAAATCATGGAAGAAGCCCAAGAGCCCATCGATCCACGAATGGATTAATAAACTGTGGTACATGTATACCATGGAATACTATGCAGCCTTAAAGAAAGAGGGTGACTTTTCCTCTTTCATTTTTACATGGATGGAGCTGGAACACATTCTCCTTAGCAAAGTATCTCTAGAATGGAAGAAAAAGTATCCAATGTATACACCCCTAATATGAGACAAATTCTTTATCGTTCAAGTGAAGGCTACAACCCATTTATTGCACAGGAAGTAGGGAAAGGGGAGAGAGACAGAGAGAGAGAGAGAGACAGAGAGAGAGACAGAGACTTTACATCTTTTGTATTAACCTGGATATAAGTGGAACACATTCTTCTTAGTAAAGCATCACAAGAATGGGGAAGCAAGAATCCCATGTAATCAATTCTGATATGAAGGCAGCATATGATCTAATACATGGTGGGGGTTAGATGAATGAAGGAGCAGGGAGAGGGGATGAGGGAAGGGACTAGGGGTTCAGGGTCTATGGCACACCTTTTGGGGATGGGACACAATTATATCTAACAAATGCAATCAGTGTAACCTAATTCTTTGTACCCTCAATGAATTACAAAAAAAAAAAAAAAAACTATGTCTGGGCTTGGTGCCTGTAGCACAGTGGTTATGGTGCCAGCCACAAATACCCAGGCTTGCAGGTTGGAACCCAGTTGGTGCCAATTAAACAACAATGACAAATGCAACAAAAAAATAGCTGGGCATTGTAGTCAGCACCTGTAGTCCAGCTACTTGGGAGACTGAGATAAGAGACTTGCTTAAGCCCAAGAGTTTGAGGTTGCTGTGAAATGTGACACCACAGCACTCTACTGAGGGCAACATAGTAAGACTCTATCTGGAAAAAAACAAAAAGAAAGTATGTCTGTATTTAGTTCATGTGAAATAATGTATTTTGATATAATTGTATTTTTTTTCTCTTTTTAGACTTTCTTCGAACTCTGAGACTATTTTTATTAGTCAGTTTAACTCCTTGGTCAACTTCTTAGCTCATTCTTTTCTTTTTTCTGCTTCATATTTACTATAACATGAAATCATAACAATTGGAGACCACTGTAATTTATTCCTTTTACACTTTCATTGTTACTGCTAGAATCTTAGATTACTTTTGTTCTATTTGTCCCTTTTTTGATTATTGTTGTCATTTTTTTACACATCTTTTTAAACTCCACTAGCTACTTTTTTACATTCAGTATTCAAGTTTATCTATTCTGATGCTAATTTCCTCTCAAATTTTCAAAGTTCAAACCTGAGATCATTTTCCTTTTGCCTACAGTCCACTCTACATTCTCTCTATTGCTTCCAACCTACTATTAGTAAAATCCTTCAGATCTTCACATCATCTTGATTGGAAAATATTCATATTGTTCACAGGTTCGTAGCTAGTTTCCTTCAGCAAATTAAAATGTCATTTATTATCCTCTGGCTAGTGATTTATATTTAAAGTTGTCTGTCATTCCTGGGACAAGTAGGCTGGTCTGTGCATAAACCTCTCGTGAATATGGCAGAATAGCAATTGGAAACATGTAAGTCCTCTTAAAGCAAAGGCTCAAAACTTGCATACTTTCACTATTGTCTTATTAATGAACAAAATTTAATTGTCTAAATCTGAAGGCAACTATGAGAAAATATAGTCTACCCTTTTAATTCAAGGAACTGTAAAATCATAAGAAACAAAAAAATTTATGGCTATGGGAAAAGTTGAAGAATATTGGACCGTGATACAATCTACTACAATTATATTCTACTTCATTTTTCCTCTTTTGTCCTGTATTTAATCTTCTGTGAAAGCTATACTTTGAGATCCAAAGTCAGTGGTTTCATTTTTTAATTTTCTTTCTGTAGGTTCTTATTAAAAACTCTATTTCTTTAGTAAAATTCTTGGTTCTGTTTACCTTTTTTCTTGAATATACATATTTACATATACATATTTATAATGGATATTTTAAAGCTGATAAACTCAATGTCTTCATTACTTTTTGGGTCTTTTTTCTGAATTCTTATTTTTTTCTCTTGGATTTTGGCTTTTACTCCATTCCTTCCACAAGTTGTAATTTTTAATCATCTTGTGTATAAAAATGGCAGATGTAACAGATAATGCTATACTCTTTCAGAGAGATGTTTCTGTTTTCAGACAAGTAGTTAAAGGAGGACTGACCACCTTTATAAAATCAAAAATTGAAATTATTTGAGGCTACCTAGTATAATTTTACTTAAAGGACATAGTCTTTAAGAGGACACAACAGAAAAACTGGAGTGCTTGGCATTGTCTCTTCCCTTAGCAGGCTTTGCAACCCAATTTTCTCTGCCTAGTACCATGAACGGCAGATGCCATTTGTGCACTGTCCATTTCCCTTCAGAATTCACATTCCAGGTCATATGCATATAATAAAAACACAGAGCAAATTGTTCACTAAAATAATATTAACTCTTGTTCATAGAAAAATAGAACCAGAACTCAGCCAGAATTTTACAGCTGTTCCGCTTACCCCTTTGGGAAACTAAATTTCTTGATTATTTACAGATACTTATTTTTACTATTTTATGTAGTTTAATTCTTAATTGAAAATTTTATTGAAATAATCTATATTCACAAGACAAGGGTAAGACAGGCAGTCTTTCTATACCTTGCCTAACTTCTCCATATTAATATTTTTAAAAATTATTATATATACTCCAACCAGGATATTAACATTAATTATATTCAGATATTTTGAATTTTATTTATACTGATTCTTGTATATGTGTGTGCATGTATGTATGTACGTATGTATGTATGCATGCATGTATTAACTTCTATACACATTTCTCATACGCGTAGGTTCATTCATCCCTCACTGGAATCAAGGTATTGAAGAATTCTACCACCGCATGAATTCCTGTATTACCCTTTATAAACTTCACATGCATCCCTTCCATCCCTAACCCTTCACAGTTCTTAATTGCAGGAATTAATTAACAGGTTCCCCATTTCTAAAGTTTTTCTATTCATTAAAAAGTCTGCATCAATGGAATAATATGGTGCATAACCTACTAAAAATAGCCTTTTTTGCTCAGAATAATTTTCATGAGATTCAGCCAAAGTGTTATATAAACAAATTAAATCTTTTTATTGCTGGGTAGTATTCCATGATACATATGTTTCATAGTTTGTTTAACCATTCTGCTACTAAAAGACATACAGTCTGGGTGAAATTTTTAGCTATTACAAATGAAAGCACATCTATGTACAAGTGTGTAAAATAAACATTCATTTCTTTGAGATAAAAGTCCAGGAGTGCCATAGCTGTAGTATAGTAATTTCATGTTTAGTATTATAAAAAATGCATATGTTTATTTACCATTTGTATATCATCAATTCATATCTTTGCTTATTTTCTAACTTATATTTTTGTTTTTTTAAGGCTGAGTTTTAAGAGTTCTTTATATATTCTTAATATTAGTCCTTTTTTGTATATGTTATTTGTAAATACTTTCTTTGTTCTCCATTCTGTCTTGTTAAACTATCACTTCACAAATTCAAATACTGTATTGACTGTAACAAAACATTATCAGAAAGAGTATTTACTCTTACTTTAAATTCGTTGCCAAGATTGTATAAACTATTATAGGGTCTGTGCCTTTCTCTATAAATTTTAAAATAAGCCTATTCCTACAAAATAAAAATTCTTTCTGCAGATCAGATTTTGATAGGAACATCTTTAGCCCAATTAAGGAAAAAATGATTTAGTTATCATGGTAAGTTTTTCAATCCATGAATATGGTATGCCTCTCCATATACTTAGGTCTTATTTGAAATCTTTCATGAACATTTTATAATTTTTGGAAAAATAATCTTTACATATTTTGTTAAATGTATTGGTATTTCATTTTCTTTGAAGCAATTATAAATAGTACTATATTGTTAATATCAATTTCCACTTGCTCATTATCAATATATGAAGATGTGATTTATTTGTGGGTTGACATTATATCCAGCAACCTTGTCGAATTCACTTCTTCTAGAAGATTTTGTTGTTGTGAATTCCTTGGGATCTTCTATACAGATAATAACATCATATGAAAGTAGAGATATTTGTATTTCTTTATTTCCAATCTGTATTAATTTTATTTCTTTTTGTACCTTACTTTAGTTGTTAGAGTTAACTATGCTAAATTTCAAAAATAGAGGAGAAAATGGACACTCTTGCATCCTTGCCTTGTTCCTGATCTTATGGGGAAAGAATTCAGTTTCAACCGTTCAGTATGATGTTAATGTTTGGTTTTTTAATACTCTCTTACTCAAGTGAGGAAATTCCCCCTCTATTCCTAACTTGGTGAAAGCTGGCTTTGTTTTGTTTTTAGTCCTTCTTAATTAAAAGCAGTGGGTTAAACCATACGCCAGCTAGTTCATCAGAGAAAACTAGAGAAAAAGACAATTAAGATAAGCCCTCCTGGGGTCAGTAAAAAAAAATCAGATACTGGCCCCCAAACTTCCTCTGCCTAATTAAATCAGAATTGTTGAGCCATTTATACCCTGAGCATTATTGAAAATTACAGAGCTATCAGTGGAGAAATAGTTAAACCCAACAGCTGATTATGATTTAAAAAAAAAAAAAAGACAGTTTAACACAAATATCTGAATGAGACACTCAAAAAGAACATTGTTAAAACCACTGTTATCCCATGGTGACTCGTGGTGATTGTGCCCATGGCCAAGGGTGAGGCCTTTGAGAAGCAGTGGCACAGGATTCACAATGCAGTATAACTGGACTTCCCTAAAATAATCTAAAGCAAATAAAGAAACAAAGAAACAAATGAACCACTACAAAAGTGGAAGGAAAATTAGTATCTAAAGTTGTTACAATATGTTACCTAAAAAATAATATTCAATAAAAAATTATGAAACATGCAAAGAATGTTGCATGGGAAATGTGGTCCATACACAGAACAAAAAGCAGGCAATAAAACTTCCTGTGAGAGGGTAAAGATGCTGAATTTAACCAAAATTTAAAAGCAACTATTATAAATCTGTCCAAAGATACAAAGGAAACCAAAAAGTAAATGATATATATATACACACACAATGGAACATTACTAGTCTTTTTAAAAAAGGAAAATTATGCCACTTGTAATAACATGGACAAACTAAGAGGCCATTGTAAAATACCAGGCACAAAAAGACCAACACTGCATGATCCCATTATTATATAAAATCTTCAGAAGTTGAGCTTATTAATAGGAGCAGAGAATAGAATGGTGGTCATCAAGGGCTGGGGCTAAGATTAAATGTTGGTCAAAGGATACAAAAGTTCAGTTGATAGGGTAAATAAGTTCAAGACATCTATTGCACAGCACAATGACTACAGTTAATAAGAAGGTATTAGAAAATGAAGTTATTATGAAATTTTTAAAAATTGCTATGAGAGTAAAACTGGTAAGTGTGTGAGGTTATGCATGGGATAATTGGCTCAATTTTAGCCATTCTACAATGTGTACATATTGCAAAACATCATCATCCATGATAAACAGGCACTAAAATCATGTGGAAAGAAGTAAAAAAAGGTTTTATGACAATGTTTCATCAAACAGAAAATATAATCAAAGATGAAATTATTCAAATGGAAAGTCTGAGGCCAAAAACATGTTAACTGAAGTGAAATATAAACTAGAGGAGTTCAATAGTAAATTTGAAATGAAAGTAAAAAGAATTAGCAAATGTGAAGATAGTTCAATACAGACCATATAATTTTAGTATATAGACAAAAAAGAATGAAGAAGAATAAAAGAAGTACAGAAGAATGTTAGATACCAGTAGGTATACCAATATAGGTAGAATGTGGAGTGTTAAAACAGGAAAGATTGAAAATCACACACACAAAAAAATTCAAAGAATGACAACTAGAAACTCCCTAAATTTGCTGAAATACATCAATCCCCCTGGTTAATGAAATTCATTCAGGATGCTCAGCAAAATCCAAACAAAGAGACTCCCATTAAGAAACATCAAAGTAAAGAAAGGGAAAGAAAAAGAAAAAATCTTGAAAGAAGCAAGGGAAAAACTATGATTACACAACAGATCTCAGTAAGATTAACATATGACTTCTCATCTAAAATAATGGACACCAGAAGGCAGCAAAATGCATATTCAAAGTGCTCCAAGTTTTTTTTAAACTATCAAACAAAATCTTGTATCCAGAAACTATGTTGTCAAAAATTAAAAAAAAACTAAAGATATTGTCAGATAAAGAAAAACACAGAATTTGTTGCAAGTAGAACCTTTATTACAGAAAATTCTAAAGGAATTTCTTCATCTTGAAAATAACTATGGGTAATTCAAATCCACATGCTAATAGAGTACCAGAAAAAAGTAATTGTATTAAGAATCGATATATAAAAGACAGTAAAATGTATACTTGTTCTCCTTTCTTCTCTTAACTAATTTAAAAAGCAATTATATTAAGACAAAATACATATATGTTAATAATTATAATGTTGGGTATACAACACATATAAATGTAATTTGACAATAATAGCAAGTGGTGTATTTGTGTAAAACAAGATAATAGGTTGTAAACTTGAATCCACAGGAACAAATAAAAACACCAGAAATGATAAATAAGAAGGTTAATATAACAAACTCTATATTTGTTATAGAGTTACTCATGGATAACCAGTAGGTACACCAATATAGGTAGAACATGGAGTGTTAGAACAGGAAAGATTGAAAATCTTTCCTTTCCTTTCACAATTTTAACATACTAAATTATATGATTAATAATTATAACAATGCATTGCTAGGTTTGTACATATGTGAATGTGTGTAATATAGCTAATAATTAGAGTATCAAAAAGGAGAAAGAGGAAATAAAGCTTTATAGGAGTAATATTTTTACATATCACTGGAATTAAGTTAGCATAAATCTAAAGTAGATTATCATATGACATATATAAGCACCATAGCAAGCATTAAGAATATAACTTTGAAAATTTACTAGAAAAAAAAAATAAAAGGAATTAAATTTCACACTAGAAAATATTCATTTAATGCAAAGGAAAAAAGTAAAGGGAGAACAAAGAAACAAAACAAAAAAGACATGAGAAATAGAGAAAACATTCAGTTAAATGGCAGACCTAAATCCCATTCTATCAAAAACATTAAATGTCAATGGATTAAACAACTCAACCAAAAGGCAGAGATTTTAACTAAGAATGGATTAAAAAAAACTAATTCTGACTTTATGCTTTCTTTAGAAGACCAGTTTAGATTGAAATATTCAAATTCATTTAAAGTAAAATGATGGGAAAATATGTCATGCAAACATGAATTATAAGAAAGATGGAACCCATGTATGAATAACAGGCAAAGAACAAGAAATAATATCCTGACACACGACTTTGTAAAGGGTAAAAATAGTCTAAGGATTATTTTAGATAAGAGACTGCATTGTAAAAGACTAAAGTACATCTGTTTTGGCAGTGGTCGTCATTCTTAAATAAAATGGAAAGGAAAAGATATTCCCAACATTTCAATTTGATAAGAGACTTTCATAATTTATTCCCCAAAAGGGAAAATGAAAGTGAACCAGAGCATTTATAATTGTTAAGCTTCTTAAAGGTAAGAACACCAAAGGAATTATTAAATGTTTAATAAAAATATGCTCTGATAAGAATGATTAATTGTGTTGATTTTCAGGAAATACCCTTGGTGTAGAGCATATTTCCCACCTGCCTAATGTAGGGCTTGGCTGCATGACTTACTTTGGCTAACGTAGAAAGAGTAGACACTTGAAATGTTCTTGCACTATGTCTTGTCATTATAGTCTACTATTAGAAGATGATCTCCTGGGTACCCACTACCTCTCTATCTGGGCTCCAGAATAAATATGCATAGAGCTGACCCAAATCCACGGTATATTCTTAAACAAAGTTGAATTTCCTGAGCTTGAATCAGAGTCAACCAGCATCACTCAACCTTATAAGGAATGAACTGCAGTAGAGCTGAAAACTCTAGAAGGTGAAAATAAATTCCTTCTTTCATGAGCCAAGAAAAAAAAAAGAAGAAGTAGGCCAGGCACAGTGACTCACATCTGTAGTCTCAGCACTATGGGGGGCCAAGGTACAGGATTGCAGGAATTCAAGAGCTCAATCTTTGGCAGAGAGATATAAGAGACATCAGACATAAGAGGCTAGGAGAAAGCAAAACCTCTCCTCTCCTAAAAATTGAAAAACTATCCAGGTGTTTTGGTGGGTGCCTGTGGTCCCAACTACTCAAGGGGCTGTGGGAAGAAGATCACTTGAGCTCAAGAGTTTGAGGTTAGTGTGAGTTATGACTCCATGACACTTTACCCAGGGCCTCAGAGTGAAACTTTTATTAAAAAAGAGAGAGAGAGAGAGAGAGAGAGAGAGAAGTAAAAATTAAATGCAAAGAATAGCAAAGGGAAGAGTGTGGTGTAAAGCCTATAGTAGAAAAAAGCAGAATACTTCCAAGGAATTAAAGGAAGTATAGTTTAACTAAGTTGAAGAACTGAGGGAGAAAAAGTGTGGCAAGAGGAAGGGGAGGGGAGGGGGGAGTATGGGTGGAGGGAGGGCAATTGGTGGGATCACACCTACGGTGCATCTTAGCAGGGTACTGGGGAAACTTATTAAATGTAGAGTATCAATGTCTTTATATAGTGATCAAGAAAATGCCAT